>WNWU01000158.1:1273364-1286257 GCA_012654045.1 Ptyas mucosa
CTAGTCTAGTCTAGTCTAGTCTAGTCTAGTCTAGTCTAGTCTAGTCTAGTCCTAGGCTAGTCCAGGCTAGGCTAGGCTAGGCTTATGTATAATTATGTATACATAATCTAGAAAATTGAAGTCAATCTTGGTATAGAATGAAAGATCTGGACAAATGGAAAAATATGGAGTGGGACTGAAAGGGACATAGAATTCCTACCAAGCTAATAACATCCTCTTGATTTTACTGCCTGAGTATAAGTTGGTGAGAGACGAGGTCTTTGGGAGCAGAGAAATTAGGTCCTTTGGGTCAAAGCAAATAGCAACGTTGAAGTATCAGGTTTGCCTCCACCATTTAGGCCATCAGACTGATGAAAGCAGAGGTTTCCCGTGCAAGATCTTCCCCTTTTGTACATGCCTGTGATATCCTGATGCTCGTAGAGAAAAGGGCGCAGCTCCCTCACATCCTATCATGTGTCCCAAGTTACCTCTGGGGGATCCTTCTTACCAGTTCAAAATTGAAAACATGGCAGCCTCTTGCTCTGCCTGACCTCCTGGATTAATGCTCCAGGCAGAGTCCCTGTTCAACCTTGGCCCACCCAGCAAATCAATGAAGGCAAAGCCAACCACTCTTCACTCGCCACCTCATTACTCTCACCTGCAAGGTGGAAGCTAAAAAGAATTGTGCACGGATGCTAGAAGAGGTGGAGCACTATGAAGTGTTTGAAGGAGTTGGCCAGGGGTCTTCAATCTTGGCCACTGTAAGACTTGTGGACTTCAGTTCCCAGAATTCTCCATCCAGAGAATTCTGGATGGAGCTGGAGGGCAATCAGCAGAGTGGCGGCCACATGGGAGACTAGAGACCAGGGGAATTGACCAGCGGAGCCAAGAGACGAACAGCTGAGCAGCAGAGCCAAGAGTGGGACAACTAATTGATGGATCTGGAGGGCGTTCAGCTGAGTGGCAGCTGGACTGGCAGGTGGCAAAGGCAACATAAGTGAATAGAATAAGCAGGTCAGAGGGGTGTTGAACAGACCAGCAGTTAACAGAGGATGGGACTAAGACAGTGGAAGAGCTCAAGTGCTTGGGTGCAGAAGAGACCTGGACACTAGCAGCCCCATCAGGGGAATTCTGGTAGTTGAAGTTCACAAATCGTACAGTTGCCAAAGTTGGAAGACCCTTAACCAGACAATGCTTAGGTGTTGTTTAAGAAAACAATGAGTCTTCCAGTCCTAGAGCGGGTTTTTGGAAGCTGAACTCCATTCACACAAGAGGCCGTAGGGTTAAACTCTTGGGGGTGAAGACACACATAAGGCCTGCAGCTGAAGCTCTTGTTCTTCTTCCTTCCTTCCCTTCCCCTTTACAGTGAAAGTAGTTCTGGGTGCAGACACAGCCCATCCTGACTGCCTTAAAATCTCCAAAGATCGAAAAAGCGTCAAAGGACTTAAGCCAGTTAAAGGAATAAACAATGTCCCAGACCGCAAGAGATTTGAATATAATCCTTATGTCCTTGGCTGTCAGAAGTTCTCATCAGGGTGACATTTCTGGGACATTATTGTAGGAGATACAACAGGATGGGGTGTAGCAGGGGTGAAATCCAGCAAGTTCTGACAGGTTCTGGAGAACCAGTAGTTGAAATTTTGAGCAGTTCGGTGAACTGGTAGCGGAAATTTTGAGCAGTTCGGTGAACTGGTAGCGGAAATTTTGAGCAGTTCGGAGAACTGGTAGCGGAAATTTTGAGCAGTTCGGAGAACTGGTAGCAGAAATTTTGAGTAGTTCTAAGAACTGGCAAATACCACCTCTGGCTGGCCCCAGAGTGGGGTGGGAATGGAGATTTTGCAATATCCTTCCCCCAAGAGCGGGGAGAGAATGGGGATTTTGCAGTATCCTTCCCCTGCCACATCCACCAAGCCACGCCCACAGAACCGGTAGTAAAAAAAAATTGGATTTTACTACTGGGGTGTAGGGTTTGCCAGCAAGCCAGTGAACTTAGCAAATGTTGATATGCAGACCAGGTGCAGGCAGATTGGGGAATGGGAAGGGAAATACATGGCCATTTCTCCGTCAGAACGTTCTGATCTGGTCCTGACTGAGAGGCCCACGAGGATCTGCATCTTTATTATTTATTTATTTTATTGGTTCAATTTATATGCCGCCCTTCTCCGGAGACTCAGCGCGGCTTACAATGCGTTAAGCAATAGCCTTCATACTTTTGTATATACCTGCTTAGTAGGGCTTTCAGTCCCACCCCCACCCCCCCAAGCGGTGTTCTTTTTTATACAAAGTCAGCTTATTGCCCCCACAATCCGGGTCCCCATTTTACCTACCTCGAAAGGATGGAAGGCTGAGTCAACCTTGAGCCTGGTGACATTTGAACTCGCAGTAATTGCAGGCAGCTGGTGTCACTTAACACCACTTTAATCTGCTGCGCCACCAAGGCTCATATTCAAGGCACATCTGTCTCAACTGCGAAGAGGGGCAAGTGAAATTGTTTTGATGTCAGGATCGCAGCTCTGCTTCATATATTCTCAGATGCTTCCTTGGTTGGAGAGACCCTTCTGCCCTGTTTCTTTTGGTGTCATGGTGCTTAGGTGATGCTCCCCTCAAAGAAGGGACCTCCATAGGCAAAACTTTGGAAAAATCCCTATTTGCCAAGCCTGAAAGCCTTTAAAGCAAAAGTCCCTTAGCTTTTTTGCTGCTACACCTTGCTTTATTGTGTATTCTAGGCCACACCGAGTTGCTTGCAGTTGTGTAGCCTTGGAAATTGAAGGAATGGGTCAGTCGATATGAGATTGCATTTCTACTTTAGAGTGACATTAGTCTTATGCTGTTTGAAAGCAAACAAATCAGTGATTATTCAGTATAATACATAGAAAGAGAGGACGCACAGAAGACAGTAGACAAAAAACAAAGCATACCATTTGTTATCAAGCTAGGAGATGTGAGCACTATGTGGACTAAATATGTCACCTGGCTCAAGCCAAAAGTCAAATAGAATTGTTAATTGAATTGAAATGATAGTGAAATACATTAATAAATAAATGCATTATTTGAGAAGATGCCCAATAACACTCTTTTCCCTTTTTTTTTTGATTTCCTCTGCCTTTGATTGAGTAACTGTAAAAGAAGAAGCCAATCTAGTGTAGTGGTTAAGAAATCAAGCTGGAAGCCATGAGTTCTAATCCTGACTTAGGCACAAAGCCAGCTGGGCCACCTTCGACCAGTCACTCTCACTCAGCCCTAGGAAGCGGGCAATGGCAAGCCATTCCTGAATCTTTACCAAGAGAAGTGGAGGGAGATTCATCCAGGTAGCCACCAGGGGCCAACAATCTGAGGCCCCCCTGCACCCCATTTTGGGCCTGGAAGGCCTCCTGCACCACGCTGGAAGCCAAAATCGGGTGTGTGGGTGGGCTGTGCAACATTCCCTGTGCCCCGTTTTGGGTCTGGAAGACCTCCTGCACCACCCTGGAAGCCAAACGGGGCACGAGGGAGGATTTCTGGGAGGGGAGGGGTGGGACGGGGCCAGTTAGAGGTGGGATTAGCCGGTTCTTTGAACTGGTAAAAAACTTAACCGGTTCGCCTGAATCGGTGCAAACCAGCTGCAGCCCACCTCTGCACGTGACGTATTGCAACTTTCCCCCCCTTTGCTAAACCAGGGGTGGGCGTGGCCAGCGCGTGACGCATTTGGCCTGTGGGCCGTGAGTTTGACACCCCTGTGTTATGGGGTCACATGGTGCATGAAAGGAATGGAGCTTGTGCGGCAACATCCTGAGGCTATTTTCTTCATTTTGACAAAAATGATGGATCTTGCAGGTGCATAAGCTTGTATTTATTGTGTGTATTTGATTACCTTTCAATAAGATGTTGCTTGTCCCTCAAAATAAAACCAGCAATCCTAAGCATCTAATGCCCTTGTTGAAATAAAGAAAGCAAATAATTGTTTTTTTTTTAAAAAGGCACTATAAAATAGTAAAAAGTAACAAACCAAGATCAGTGAGAGAATAACTGGTCTTACTAAAAGATGCAATAGCCCAAATGTGATGAAACTATTAAACTGTGTTTAATTCTTTAACCGAATAACCAAGTGAGAATATCCATCGATAAATCAAACTACAATCAATGTTTTGTTCACTATTTCATTGAACATAAACATACATGGGTAGTCTTTGACTTATGGCCACAACTGAGCCCAAAATCTATATAGCTACGTGAAATATTTGTTAAGCGAGTTGCCCCATTTTATGACCTTTCTTGCTACAGTTGTTAAGTGAATCACTGCAGTCTCTAAGTTAATAAGATGGCTATTAAGAGAATCTGGCTTCCCCATTGACTTTGCTCGTCAGAAGATCACAAAAGCAGATCACATGAGCCCCAGGACACTGTAACCGTCATAACTTTGAACCAGTTGGGAAGCATCCAAATTTTGATTACGTGACCATAGGTTTACTACAAAGGTTGAAGTATGGGAAATGGTCATAAATCACTTTTTTAAAAAAAACTAGAAAACATACAGGTAGTACACCACTTACAACAGTTCGTTTAGTGACCGAAGTTACAACAGCACTGAAAAAAGTGACTTATGACCATTTTTGACACTTATGACCAGGGGTAGGATTCCACCGGTTCAGACCGGTTCGGGAAAACCGAATGTTAATTTTAATCTGGTTCGCTGAACCAGTTGTTCCAAGGACTGGCTGACCACATCCACCCTGCCCCACCCCTCCCAGGAGTCTCCACACAGCCTGTTTTGGATGCCAAGTAAGTGCAGCGTGTGGGCGGAGGCTCTGGGAGGGCAAAAAACGGACCTACTTGAAGTACCGGAAGTCTGGAAATGGGCCTATTTTTGGCCTCCAGAGCCCGGGGGAGGCCCCTTTGGCTCTCCTGGAGGCTCCAGGAAAGCCTCCAGAACCTGGGGAGGGCGAAAAACAGGCCTACCGGAAGTACCGGAAGTCTGGAAACGGGCTCTTTTCCGGCCTCCGGGGGAAGCTGTTTTCACCTTCCTGGAGGCTCAAGGGAAGCCTCCGGAGCCTGAGGAGGGCGAAAATGCCCCCCCTCAATGGTGCAGGA
Organism: Ptyas mucosa; assembly: GCA_012654045.1. Lineage (NCBI taxonomy): Eukaryota > Metazoa > Chordata > Lepidosauria > Squamata > Colubridae > Ptyas > Ptyas mucosa. The sequence continues at coordinate 1,278,411 of WNWU01000158.1, forward strand.
GGCTGAGATGGCCACACCCCCATGGCCACGCCCACCCAGCAAGCAGGCAGCAAACCAGTTGCTGAAATTTTTCAATTCCAATCCTGCTTTTGACCATTGCAGCATCCCCAGGGTAACATGATTTACATACGGATGCTTGACAACTGACTCACATTTAGGATGGTTGCAGTGTCCCGGAGTCTTGCGCGTAGACAATGAGGACACCAGATTCACTTAACGACATGTTACTATTTTAACAGCTGCAGTGATTCACTTAACAAATGTGGCAAGAAAAGTCGTAAAATGGGGCAAAACTCAAGAAATTTCTCACTTAGCAACATAAATTTTGAGCTCAGTTGTGATCAGAAGTTGAGGATAATAGCCAAGTAATTATAACTCAGTGATCCATTTGGGGGGGTTATAATTACCAGATTATATTGCCAGATTATATTGCCAGATTATAACTCAAATACTTTGGCCCCCTAATGAGAAGGAAGGACTCAGTGGAGAAGAGCCTAATGCTGGGAAAGATTGAGGGCAAAATGTTAAGGATATTGATGTTGTTTTACCAACCAGCAGAGTAACTGCACAAGGAAACGTTGAGAGCAATGAATAAGAAAACTGGTTTAGCAAAAGTGTACTTTATCATAGGAAAAAGCAGTAGCGTAGTCATAAACAAATCCCAAGTCTTCACCAATAAATCAGTCCAGTAAATCAGTCCACACAACTCACTCTGGTTAACAAACCACGATGGTAGCAGATCCATCAACAGATAGCAACTCCTTCACAATAGCAGTTCATAGCAGCAGCAGCAGTTCTACTAGCAGTAGCAGTTCATAGCAGCAGCAGCTTCACAACAGACCAGGTTACAATACTTTGTTTAAATATATTCCCAACTAGTCATTATCCCATTACAGCATGACTCAGCAAGAACGTAACATTTACAGCTTAAAGTTACAGTATATATATATTGCCTGGACAACTGGTTCTAACATTATATACACCATATAGAATCCTAACACAAAAGAAGAAGGGGACGACAGAGAAGGAGGTGGCTGGATGGAGTCACTGAAGCAGTAGGCGTGAGATTAAATGGACTCTGGGGGATGGTAGAGGACAGGAAGGCCTGGAGGAATATTGTCCATGGGGTCGTGATGGTCGGACATGACTTCTCAACTAACAACAACAACAACAACAAATAATTTCCAGAGTGGCCCTGTTCCTCCCTCCAAGATACTGGATTCATATGAACTTGCTTTCTTCTTCTGGGCCGACTGTTCTCAGGTGAGTCTCAGAAGCATCCCTATTTGCAGGCAGAACGGCTCTTATCTCCTTTTCGATAGCCTCAGCTCTGGCCTCCAAACTTCTCTCAAACTCAGCTTTCTTCTGCAAGACCAGCTCCTTCACGGCGTTCCGCGCTGCGTCGCAGCCTTCAGCCAACGCGGTTCGTTCGGCAGCTAAACTTGGCTCCTTGGCTTCCATGGCAAGCAGGTGCCCTAAGTTGCTCACCCGTTCCATCAGGTACTTCTCCGACACCATGGTGTAAGTTTCTGAAATCATGGCGACCAGCTGAGCCACACTGGAGGCATTGAAAATATGTCCATAAACCAGATCAGCCATGAAAGCTTTGGATGAGTAGCTGGACACCTTCTGGGCACCATCCACGGTGTCGGCAAATTCTTTCACGCTCCACACCAGGCAGGTCTCAATTAAGTTGGAGATCATTTGGAAAAACCTCACCATTTTTTCCCACTGCTCCTTCACCCGACTGAGGGCCTCTAAGCCCTTTATGAGCATTTTCCTGGCCGTGTCAAAATCCACTTCCTTAACCTGGTACCCTCTCATAGCGCAAAGGATCTCGGTCAATTCTTCATTCTGCTTCTTGAAATTTTCAAAGCTTCTTTGATATTCCTCTCTGGTGGCCTTCAGGGCCTCTCGGCTCTGCTGGACTTTAAGACGGGCATTTTCCACTCCTGGGTTTCTCACTTCCCCCATCTTTGACACGTTGGGGGGTTTGGGCGAAAACGCCGGAGACCGAGTGTATATTTTGCTGTAGGAGTCAAATTCTGAAGCCTTCTTATGGAGCTGGTGTATACCATCCAGCAAACTCTTCCCCACTTTCCCGATGCTACCCATGGATACAGCTATTTGCTCCAACTGTTGACAAATATCTAGGGCAGCTTGGCAAATCTCCTGGGCCTTGAATTTGGGGTCACACTCGTCCTCTTTTGCAATAGAGTCTCTCAGTCTTTGCAAATTCTTCTTCACCCACTCTGTTTTGATTGCCCCACTCTTTTCATCGAGAATCAAGGAGGTCTTAAGGCCTCCGTGGTCATCCAAGAGGTTCCTCAAGCTAGTAGCAAAAGTCAAAAGCTCGGCTGACTTTGAACATATGACGCTGGCTGAGATGAAAGGAATCATCCTTGTCAGTCCTTCACCTCCACCCATCTCAGCTGCTTCTCCGAGACTCTTCTGCTTCCCTGCTAGCATCCGGCTAAACTCAACTGAAAAAGTCCCCAGGGTATGGGTGAGATTAGTGACCAGTTCCATTCCTACCGCATCCCACCCTGTAGGGATGGAGTCCATGGCTTCTTTATACTGTTGAAAAGATTCTTCCACTTGCTCCTTCATCTGATGATGGTACCGTTTGGCCATCTCCTTGGCTTCCTTGGCTGACTTTTCTCGGATCTTGGCTTGTTCCAGAGCGATCTGCACTTCCTTCAGCTCCTTCTCGTAGCCCCGCTTGGCATTGAGACAAGCCTCCAGGAGTTCTTGGATGAGGTGGATCACTTCTGTGAATTTGGCCCTGACCGCCTTGGCCAGCCCGCCGCATTTCTCCGTCACTGCCTGGAGGTTTTTGAGCTGATTAGGAAGCAAAGCCGTGACAACCTCCGCCTCCTGGATGAGAGTCCGTACAATTGTTTTCATCTGTTCTGGGATGCTGCTCGCCAACAGTCTAATCTGATCCATGTTGACGTGGGCTTCATTGAAGGCGGTCCAGCCTCGGTTGCTGACTTGGCACAGGGAGGCTTTGAAGGATTCTGGATACTTGAGGTGCTGGAAACCTCCCTCAGGAGGTAATAAGTTGATGGAGAAATCCCCCTGTCCTGTTGAGATGAAGATCAGCTCCCCTAGGATAGCAATGGAGATGGGTGCTGGCATGAGAAACTCCTCCCAGTTGGCATAAGGCTTCATAAGAAGCTCCGTTTCTCTCCGTACATCTTGCCCTCTGCTAAGGGTCTCTATGGCTTTGACCACCTCATCTGATTGTCCTGCTGATGCCATAGTGGATAGTCTGCAAAGAAAAATGAGTATCACTCTTAACAAAGGTGTTTATAGATAGTCCTCAGTTACGATCGGTCACTTAACAGCAAGTCTATGTTATGATGGAGCAGTGATTGCTAACCTTTTTGCCATCACATGACAGTAGCGTGGGGGGGGGGGTGTCGCACGTGTGCATGCCCACACCCATAATTCTATGCCCCCCGCCCCTGCGCATGCACACACGACCTCCCCGCTTCCCCCACTCCTGGCACGCAATGCCCTGGTAGGCCCGTTTTTCTCTCTCACCAGGTTCCACAGCCTTTCTAGGAGTCTGGAGAGGGCAGAAACAGCCTTCCCCACCTCCCAGAGGTCCTCTGGAGGCCGGAAATGGCCCGTCCCCAGGCTCCAGAGCCTCTCTAGAAGTCTGGGGAGGGTGAAAACGGCCTTCCCCACCCCCCCAGAGGCCCTCAGTCCCACAGTCATTTTGAGCACTTGGCAAGCAACCTTTACAGTCACATGACCACAATTTGTGACCTTTCCCCCCCAGTTTCCAATGTTTACTTTTGGTTTCTGGCGAAAAAATTCTCATTAGGGAAATTTAATTCATTTAACAATCATGGTGTTTGGTTAATGACCGCCATAAAAATATTTTTTTAAAAACCTAATCCAGTCACATACTGTCTCAATCTATGACCACAACAACTTACCGTTTATTTCCAGGCTTAATTACGGTTGTAAGTTGAGAATTACTTGTAAAAGAATGATCCAATTGCCCCAGGGAGACACAAACATCAGAACCCTAAAATTTGCAATCTTGAACCAGAATGGGCAATCTGAGGTTAGCAGCAATAGGCTTAACAAATAGGGCTTGAAATTTCAAATTGGTTCGATCATTCCTCCTAACGTTTTGGTGCTAGTGGCTGCTATCCAAAATGGTCACAGATGAAAGAGCTGTTCAGAACATTCATTCAAATGATTCTCACTTACTCCAGAGGGCAAAACTAGGACTAATGGGATGAAACTTCAAGGAGGTAGATACAGATCACACATCAGAATAATATCAGAATAACAGAGTTGGAAGGGACTTTAGAGGTCTTCTGGTCTAACCTCCTACTCAAGCAGGAGACTCTATGTCAGTGATGGCTAACCTTTTTGCCGTCGCAAGTCAAAAGGGGGGGAGCGCAGGGGGGTCACGCGCATGTGCCTACACCCATAATTCAACGCACCCCACCCCCCTCACACATGCGCGCACGACCCCCCAGTGCTCCCTCCACTTTTGGCACACAATGGCACAGTGGACCAGGTAGGCCTGTTTTTCACCCTCCCCAGGCTCCAGAGGCTTTCTAAGAGCCTGGGGAGGGCAAAAACGGCCTTCCCCACCCTTCCAGAGGCCCTCCAGAGGCCGGAAATGGCCTGTTTCCTGACTTCTGGTGTGCCAGGAATGCCCAAAAATCAGCTGGCCGGTGTATGCATGCGCGCTGGAGCTGAGCTAGGGGAACGCATTCCATAGGTTCACCATCACGGCTCTATATCATTCCAGACAAGTGGCTGTCCAGTCTCTTTTTTTTAAGAAGAGAAGTTCAGAAGAAGAAAAATTTAAGAAGCTCAGGAAGAACTACTTGACAGTAAGAGCTGTCGATCAATAGAACAGGCTATGATAGACTTCCTCTTCCCTGGTGGTTTTCATACAAAGGCTGGAAGTTCTCTCTTAGGGGTGGTGTAATAGTGAATCCTGCAGTGTGCCAGGGGTTTGATCTGATGAATTCTGAAGTCCTTTCCAGTTAGAAGAAATCATTTATTTTCTTCTCACCAGCTCTCTCCCCACTTTCCAAATTAAGGTTGATGGCACGTATTCTAGTCCCTTCCAATATCTTCCAATACACAACAAGTACTTCACACATTCCTTGGGTGGAGAGGCAAATATGGAAGCAGATAGATGAAGAGAGAGAGAGATCTAGATGAACCCATTAGAATAGAATATGGTGCGAGAAATTAGATTCTGCAAAAAAAACCCAAACCTGTACTATTACAATATAATTGCAATTACCAAATTCTCTCTTGATGAATGGAACAAAAGTAGAATCTAAATCTGTATTTACAACTTATAGTAGAGGAAGAGTGGAAAGCCTGGCAATTGGCAAGTTTGGGATTTCTAAGAGATGATCTCCAAATAGCTTTTAGATTATCTGGCTATGTTTCTAAAGACAGCAGACATAGAAGGAAAAATCCCTAATTTTTCGCTGAGCAGCTCAATCAGCTTAATCAAGGAGGAGTCGAGAACGAGAATAGCCAAGTTTTGTAAAATGAGAAGAAAATACGGTGATTCTTAAAAACAGCTGATCTTTTTAAAATAAGTTCTTCATTTTGTTAGTTCCTAAACCAGGGTTCCCCATGCATGCTGAGGAATTCTGGGAGTGGAAGTCTACAAATCTTAAGGTTGCAAAAATTTGGAGATCTCTGTCCTAAACTGATATACTGTTCTCTTGAGTTGTTAAGCCTATCTACAATTTGACTAATGCAGGGGTCGGCAATCTTAAACACTCAAAGAGCCACAAAGGTCATAATCGGAAGCCCCCGTTCAATTCTGGAGCCAACCGGAAGTCCGGTTCCCCTACCATAGAGTCTCCTCCTAGCACGGTGTCCTTTTTCCTATGCTGACTGGAAGTCTGGTTCCCCACCACCACCACCACCACCATAGAGTCTCCTCCTAGCGTGACATCCTTTTTCCTCTACCTGTCCTAACCGAAAGCCCTATCAATTGTGGAGCTGCCCAGTGACAAGGAGCCACAGCAGAGGGATGAAAGAGCCACATGCGGCTCCAGAGCCATGGGTTGCTGACCCCTAGACTAATGAATGGAAGGGATCAAACAGCCTAGGGCCATTATTACCTCATCATTTGCCATCTGATAATTTTTTTTCTTTTTTAGTTTACTCTGGATCAAAGATTGACAGTCCTGTGGATTGCAGCAATGCAGGGACAATTAGTCATCCTTTCTTGAGATGCATTAGGGCACTAGATTGGAAAGAGGCCAACCATTAACTTTTTTACATCTGGATGGATTTATTAGTTCTTGCTTAATATGACCTCATAAGAAACTGAGCAAAAGAGGGCTGCTCCCTGTTTCTTGGCTATTAAAATGTTTTATGGTGATAGGGATGGTCATAAGAAGGGAATGTAATCAGTTAAGAACTACTCATACAAGTCAACATTGAGACAACACCACAGTTAAGTGATTTTAAATTCAGTTGTAACAGTGATACGAAAGCATTGGCTGGATTTCTCAGCAAATTCATATTGTGTTATAATAGCAATTTTATTTAGCGTGCACTTACAACTACGGTAAGGGCAGTACAGGTGAATGAAAAATATACGCAATACAGTGGTGGGTTTCAAAATTTTATAGTACCGGTTCTGTGGGTGTGGCTTGGTGGGCATGGCTTGGTGGGCATGGCAGGGGAATGATACTGCAAAATCTCCATTCCCACCCCACTCCAGGGGAAGGTTACTGCAAAATCCCCATTTCCTCCTGATCAGCTGGGACTTGGGAGGCAGAGAATAGATGGGGGTGGGGCAACTCAGAATTTTTACTACCGGTTCTCCGAACTACTCAAAATTTCCGCTACTGGTTCTCCAGAACTGGTCAGAACCTGCTGAAACCCACCTCTGACGCAATATAAGGAAACATCACAAGAAAGCAATATAACAATCAATGTAATTAATTTTCTGACTGTAAAATTACTCTGACGATTAAAATGTACTTTTAATTTCTGATGTATTTCTGGGCTCAATTCATGGATCTGATTTTGACTGTTAAAAGTTTTAGGTGTAAGGAAATTACGATTAAAATATTGTTAGTTTCTACATGAATTGAAGAAAATCCTCCTAGAAGTGACTGTAGCAGGAGAAGCATAATAAATAGCTATGAGGAAAGTGAGAAGTGGCCAGGGGTGAGCTTCAAAAATTTTAGCAAGGGGTTCTCTGCCCAGTTGCTGGGTGGGTGTAGCCATGGTAGGCGTGGCCTAGTCGGCCTCCTGCACCACTTCGAGGTAGGGGTGTTTTTGCCCTCCCCAGGCTCTGGAGGCTTTGTTCGAGCCTCCGGGAGGGCTAAAATAGCCTCCCCAGGCTCCAGAGGCCCTCTGGAGACCTTTCTGAACTTTTGGTAGGCCCATTTTTCACCCTCCCCAAACCTCTGCATGTGCCCTACACTTACCTGCATCCAAAACGGGTCGTGTGGGGACTCCTGGGAGGGGGGGGGTGGGATGGGATGGGTGGGGCCAGCCAAGAGTGGGATTTGGGGGGTTCTCTGAACTGCACAGAATCTTAGCAAGAGGTTCTCCCAAACTCCTGCGAACCCCCAGCAGCCCATCCCTGGAAGTGGTCCTTTAGCTACCAAAACGCCCATTTAAGCTGCAAGCTAAGGCATTTTCCCCTAATGCTTTCCTGAGCGAGGTGTAGCGGTATGGATTAGATTTTCCAGTTTGCAGATTCATGTCGTCTACAATATAAAGAGGAGGAGGAGGAGGAGGAGGAGGAGGAGGAGGAGGAGGAGGAGGAGGAGAAGAAGAAGAAGAAGAAGAAGAAGAAGAAGAAGAAGAAGAAGAAG
>WNWU01000158.1:1286267-1354492 GCA_012654045.1 Ptyas mucosa
AAGAAGAAGAAGAAGAAGAAGAAGAAGAAGAAGAAGAAGAAGAAGAAACCTATGTGCCATATCACTCCTTTCCAACTAAGCTGTTAATTGTCAAAGAAATATCTAATTTAGGCTTCAAAAATGCTTACAATTTCTTACATGTTAATGGCTGACCAAAGTTTTTTCATGGCTCCAGAGTTTTAACTTTAGATGCTTTGTATAGCTTTTAGCATTTCTCCTCCCTGACCCCATATAATATAAATGCATGAAATGTTACATACTCTCCTCCTAAACTGATTTTCTCTATGAAAAATCATATTAATTGTGATGGAACTCAATTTCAAGATAGCTTGAGCCCCCTCCCCCTTTCCCCCCCAAAAGAAGCTGTTTATGTTAGGAATAAGTGGTTTCCTTAGGAAAATAACTAAATAAATAATCAGAATGCCATTACATCTCCCTCCCTTTTTCAATTCCACCCTTTTCTTTCTTTCTTTCTTTCTTTCTTTCTTTCTCTCTCTCTCTCTCTCTCTTTCTTTCTTTCTCCCTCCCCCTCCCTCCCTCTCTCTCGCTTTCTTTCTTTTTAATATATCAAAATTGTTTGTTCCTTTTTTGCTTCAGTTTCCTTTAGAATCTTGGGGTCCTCATTCCTAGGTTCCCATAACTTTAGTGCATTCTTCCGTCACCTCCCATTTTGCCAATTTTTTCTTCTTTTTGCATAAGTCTTAGAACACATCATTGGTCTATATCACCTCACCTTGCCCAGAATTCACTCACCTTTTATTGAAGCAAAAAGATAAGGATAAAATACGCTCAGGTCTCAGTGCAAAAGCCTATATATGCTCCAGGGTGTGTGCACACACATACACACAAGCTTCTGAAATCTTTCAAAATAACCTGGCCGCACCAGGAACATACATTTTAGTTCCTCCCAAGCTGAGATTTAAAGTATTTGTAAGGCTGGTGGGAGGTGGGAGGGAAAAGTTTCATAGCCAAGGAATTAGCAGAAATACCCAAGTTGTGGGGGGATCTGATTGGTTGGTTGTCTCATCAATCACTGATTTTTATCATTATTCCTGAGAGGGGGAAAAAGGTGGTATTGGAAACAATAGTGAGATTGCAAGCAAGACTAGGGAACGCACTCAAGATTTTCAATTGGGTAAGTTTTACAGTATAACTCTAAGAGGTAGGTGGGCAATTGCATTTTGCTTCTGATACTAAGAATAAGTCTTAGGTTAAAGTTACTTTGGTTGAAGTAGCAAGTTTCTCTGATTAAAAATTTTTTTTTGAGAGAGATTAAATAGTAGGGGATGTGAACCTTTTTGCTTGTGTTCTGGTCATCTGGTTGATGAGTAAGAAATCTGACTTGATATAAAGTTTCCCTATGCAATTTTCATAGTTCTCAAGGCAGACTAAATGTGCCTCAAATCTCTATATGGCATGAATGACAAGGGAATTGAAAGTCGTGACAGATGGGAAAATAGAAGTACCAACTGGATGGAGATAGAGAATGCGTTCACCATTTGAAAAATATATGAAAAAGATGTTGTAAATATTTTGGTTTTTGTTTTAATTTGGAAAATGCATATTAGGCTATAGAGAATGTGTGAAACACAACTAAAAAGTACTCTGGTCATTCTGATTTTAGCACAAGTCCCTTCCTAGTGTTTAATCATTCTTTCTGCCGTGTATAATGGAAGACCAAATCGATACGTTCTGCCAGTTTGAATGTCATCAAATGCTTTTCAAGTCACAAATCTTCACCGTTCTTTTCTGCAATACCAGCTGTTAATTCAGGATCCGAGATCTTGCACTTGCTATGAGCTGCGTATTCAAATATCTTGATAAATCTTTTCCCAAATCATGAAAACAGCCATGTCTGAGATCGTCATACTGTCAAATCATGTATTGTATCCAGTGGTGAAATCCAAATTTTGTTACTACTGGTTCTGTGGGTGTGGCTTGGTGGGCATGGCAGGGGAAGGATACTGCAAAATCTCCATTCCCACCCCACTCCAGGGGAAGGTTACTGCAAAATCCTCATTTCCTTCCCACTCCTGGGGGGAAGGATATTGCAAAATCACCTTCCCACCCCACTCTGGGGCCAGCCAGAGGTGGTATTTGCCAGTTCTTAGAACTACTCAAAATTTCCGCTACCGGTTCTCCAGAACCTGTCAGAACCTGCTGGATTTCACCCCTGATTGTATCTCTTATCTAAATGCAGCATCTGCCTCTGAAAAAAGCAATACTACCCAGTTTCCCACAGATTGAAGCAAAAATATTCTCTGGCAGAATCATAATTGTCTACTTTATATTAGTGAACTTATTGGACTTCTATGTATGCAGCATGCTATTATTTATTCACAACAATGGGTATGATGTAATGAAGAGACTGAACAAGGTGTGATTCATCTTCACAAATCTGGAAAATGGTTTTGATGTTTAAAAATCACAATATTTCTTGTTACCTTTAAGAAGTGCAGAAATGTTTGCAAGACTTGTGTTTTTCATTTGTGTGGACACTGAGTCCGAGGAATATAATCCAAATTTACATAAATCGAATTAATTTTAAATTGTGCCGCGGCCTTCCCCTTTTCAGACTGACTTAGGTGATGCCCTAGAATCCTCTAATTTAATCTATAATCCTACAGTTTATATTATAAATGTATAATCTCATTATAAATGAGATTAAAATCTATAATCTCAACCACAGTTGAGCCCAAAATTTATGTTGCTAAGTGAGTTTTGCCCCATTTTATGACCTTTCTTGCTACAGTTGTTAAGTGAATCATTGCAGTTGTTTAGTGACCTGGTTGTTAAGTGAATTGGGTTTATCCATTGACTTTGCTTGTTAGAAGATCACAAAAGGTGATCACCTAATCCTGGGACACTGCAACAGTCATAAATGTGAGACAGTTTCCAACAGTCTGAGTTTTAATGATGTGATCATGGGGATGCTGCCACGGACATCAGTGTAAAAAGTGGTCATAAATCACTTTTTCAGTGATGCTGTAACGTTGAACCGTCACTAAATGTTCTACAGGACTACCTGTACAAGGGGAGAAAGTATCTCACCTTCACACTGAAATAAAACCTTTTTTTGGAGCCCTTGGTGCCCTCTGAGCTTGGTTAAGCTACGATAATAGAATAAGAAGAATAACAGAGTTGGAAGGGATCTTGGAGGTTATCTAGTCCTACCCAAGCAGGAGACCCTACACCGTTTCTGACAGATGGCAGTCCAGTTTCTTCTTAAAAGCCTCCAGTGATGAAGCTCCCACAACTTCTGAAGGCAAGCTCTTCCATTGGTTGATTGTTCTCACTGTCAGAAAATTTCTCCCCATTTCCAGGTTCAATCTCTCCTTGTTCAGTTTCCATCCATTATTCCTTGTCTGGCCTTCAAGTGCTTTGGAAAATAGCTTGACCCCCTCCTCTCTGTGGTGGCCCCTCAAATATTGGAACACTGCTATCATGTCACCTCTAGTCCTTCTCTTCTTTTCACTAGACTAGACATACCCAATTCCAGCAGCCTTTCTTCATATGTTTTAGTCTCCAGTACCCTAATCATCTTTGTTGCTCTTCTCTGCACTCTTTCTAGAGTCTCAACATCTTTTTTATAGTGAGGTGACCAAAACTAGATGCAGTATTCTAGGTATGGTCTTACTAAGGCTTTATGGAGTGGTATTAGTACCTCACGTGATCTTGATTGAATCCCTCTGTTAATGCAATTTAGGATTGCATTGGTTTTTTTAGCTGCCGCTGCACACTATTGGCTCACATTTAAACTACTATATATATATATGTATATCAGTGGTGGGTTCCTCCCGGTTCGGCCCGGTTCCACAGAGCCGGTAGCGGTGACGATATGATATCACTGAACCGGTTCTCTTTGTTCGGGAGCTGGGCTCTCCCGCCAACCCCCCTGCCCCCCCCGCCCCCCCCGTGTTATTCTTACCTTTTATTTGGCCCCACCCTCAATCTATTGCTGCCTCCTCAGTCCCAGCTGATCAGCTAGAAGGAAAAAACTGTTTAAACTCTTGCCGCGGGGCTTCAAAGGGCCGCCCTACAGCTGATCAGCGTTAAAAGGCAGTGTGGTGGTAGACCGGTGCCTCCAAAAACAAATGGGTAGACCGGTGCCTGCAAAAATAAATGGGTAGACCAGTGCCTCCAAAAACAAATGAGTAGACCGGTGCCTCCAAAAACAAATGAGTAGACCGGTACAGCTCTGCAAGCAGTTAAAAGCCTGGTAGACCAGTACCTCTGCTAAATCCTAAAGAATTGTCACATGACCATCAAGCCATGCCCACACAATAAGCCACGCCCACAGAACCGGTAATAAAAAATTTTAGAACCCACCCCTGATGTATATGTATATGTATATGTACACTATATGTAATGTGTGTGTGTGTGTGTGGGGTGTGTGTGTGTGTGTGTGTGTGTGTGTATCCCTCCCACTGATGCTAGAGGGGTGATTGAAGGTCTGCAAGCAAACCACGAAGCTCAGAGAGCACCAAGGCCTCCACAATTGAACCCTGAGCTTCAGATATTCTCTTCTATTTGTTTTCTTGCCCTCCCAGAGCTGATTTAAGTTGTCCCTTATCAGTATTATTACAGTTTTTATCTGTTAGGTGATAACCACTGCCACAAACCTCTTAAAGTTAAAGGAATGTGAAGGCTGCCTCAGGGATGGAGGGCTGACACGTCTTAAAAACGCTGACCTCAGGGGAAATTGTTCAGAAACCAGTACTTCCTTCCAGATCCTCCCGGAGGGAATTCCCCTCCTGTCAAAGAATAGGAACAGAAACAAGGCTTCTAGGGTTGACAAACTGCTGAGGTCTTCTCATGTGTTGCAGTTCAACTTCTATCATCCCCAGCTTTTTAGACTTCACTGAGACTCTTGTGCATATAACCTTGGCCATCACTTTGAAAAGAGAGCCACACAGAACTGGAAACACTGCAGAAAAGGGCTCTGAATCTATCTGAAGTCGGAGCATTGAAGAGGGACTAACAGTGGTTTAGGCTTTTCAGCTTAGAACAATGTTTCTCCACCTTGGGAAGACGTATGGACTTCAACTCCCAGAATTCTCCAGCCAGCATAGGAGCTGAAGTCCAGTCATCTGAAAGTTCCTAAGGCTGAAAAACACTGACTTAGATAGACAGAATTCTTTATTGGCCAAGTGTAATTGGACACACAAGGAATTTATCTTTGGTTCATATGCTCTCAGTGTACATAAAGAAAAAATAAAATATATTCATCAAGAATCATAAGATACAACACTTAGTGATAGTCATAGGATACTAATAAGCAATCAAATCATACTAGGAAACAATAAAAACAATATAAGTTGTAAAGATACAAGCAACATGATTATAGTCATAAGTGGGAAGAGATAGGTACTAGTAAGGATGAGAATAATAATAATAATAATAATAATAATAATAATAATAATAATAATGTCTTGGTCAGTTAATTTGACAGTGTTGTGGGAATTAGTTGTTTAGCAGAGTGATGGCATTCGGGAAAGAACTGTCTTGGGTCTCGTTCTGGTGTGAATGAATGGCTGGACTAGGAATGACAGAAGTGCAGGAAATCTTATTTTAGAAGACCAAAAGAGGAAGAGTGGTCTGTTTAAATCCAGTAAATGAAAAAACATTTACATCCCCGATTTACAGATTGAACAGATTAACAGAGTTGGAAGGGAGCTTGAAGGTCATTTAGTCCAACTCCCCACCCCACCCAAGCAGGAGATCCTATACCATTTCTGACAAATGGCAGCCCAGTCTCTTTTTGAAAGCTTCCAGTAATGAAGTTCCCACAACTTCTGAAGGCACAACTGACCTCAACTGAGCTCAAAATGTCTGTTGCTAAGCGAGACAGTTGTTAAGTGAGTTTTGCTTCATTTTACGGCCTTTCTTGCCGCAGCTGTTATGTGAATCACCGCAGTTGTTAAGTTAGTAACACGGTTGTTAAGCGAATCTGGCTTCCCCATTGACTTTGCTTGTCAGAAGGTCACAAAAGATGATCATATGGCCAGGGATACTGCAGCTGTTCATAAATACAAACCAGTTGCCAAGATGTCGAATTTTGATCATGTGACCAAAGGGATGTGTTCTGCCCCAGCTACGGGTCCCAAGAAGTGTAGCACACACACACAGCTCCAAAAACTCCGTTTAATACAAACAGACCCCTTTCAAAATGCAGGCTTTAACCACAAATGTCCTTATCAGCCTGCTGATTTAATTACTAATTAATTAATTGTTTAATTACAGAGATTAAACAAAGTCCGACAAGGGTTGGTAATCAGCCCAGAAACCAAGTTGTAACAAAAAACTCACTCTCAAAATGCTCTGCGTAGGACCAAACGTTTCCAGCAACATTTGCTATCTGTGTGCAAACTTAAATAGGCTAAGGGAGTGGCCAATTAACCCCAAGCCTTACTCTCGAGGAGACCTCCTCCTGAGTAGCCACTCCTGCCTTTTGGCAGCCCTGCGTGCTCGAGCATTGAGAAGAGGCTCCTCCACTTCACTCTCTTCACTTGAAGGAGCCTCTGGAGGTTCTGAAGGCCCTGGCTGAGTCTCTGCCTCTGGCACCACATCCTCTTCAGCCTCCTCGCTGTCCAACTTGAGCGCTGGCTGCACAGGCTGCAGGCGCGACACCACACCAGCCTCCTCATCATCGGGAGCAGCCACAACCTGCGCAGGACGCTGGCGGGCCATAACAGGATGCTGCAGTGGTCATAAGTGTGAAAAACAGTCAGAAGTCACTTTTTCCAGTGCCTCTGGAACTTCGAACAGTCACTAAATGAATAATTGTAAGTCAAGGACTACATGTACGTCAAGAGTTCTAAGTATTGAAGTCTATGAATTCGAAAGTTTCCAAGGTTGAGAATTACTGCTCTGGTGAGAACCCAACAGTACTCAGAACTCAATGAGGGACTTCCAGATGCTGCTACTTACTGCACTTCAACCCTTCCAAAGTTCAAACGAATACATTTTGAATACAAATAAACAAGTGTTCTTAATTTTAACCAATCTCTGTTGTTGTATTTTGCCTCCTAGCTCGTAATCCATCTCCACTTCTCATGGCTCCTTTGCAAAATGAGAGTTGTAACGAGTCCACCAAGGAACAGTTGGAGGCAGGAATGCAACAACTTGTGTTCCTTGCTGAGCTTCTACTCCTTCTATGGCCAGATGAAGATACCTGTGTTAAAATACGTAACTGTGTTGACACGGCCCTTAGCTATTTTTCAGAGGCTGAAGAGAAGGTAGCATCTCAACTGCTGCTGGTTGATTCTCAATCTGAGGCCCTGATAACAGTGAAGAAACTCATGCAAGATGATCTGAGGGAGAAGCAGAAGAAGTTGGCGGATTTGAAAGCTCAGATCATTGCCCTTCAAGAAGCTGAGAAGAAATCAGTGGGAATGTTGCAAACCGCCGAGCTCCACCTGAAAAACACAAAGGAGAGGCTCAAATTAGCCCATGAGGAAATGGAGAAAAATCGTGCGGGACGAGATATTGGTATGCACTTGATGCTCCTTCCAGGACTTGGGACACTCATAGGTAGGTCAGTTAATCCTCAAACCAATAGATTTTGAATCTGAAGGGATTACTTCAAGACTATATAACCCTGAGGTCCCCAAACTTGGCAGCTTTAAGGCCTGTGGACTTCAACTCCCAGAATTCTCCAGCCAGCATAACATATAATTATGTTATATATAGATGAATTAGAGCAGGTGGGGGAAAATCAGTGGTGGGTTTCAATTTTTTTTACTACCGGTTCTGTGGGTGTGGCTTGGTGGGCATGGCATGACTTGGTAGACGTGGCTTGGTGGGTGTGGAAGGGGAAGGGTACTGTAAAATCTCCATTCCACCCCACTCCAGGGGAAGGATACTGTAAAATCTCCATTCCCTCCCCAATCCTGGGGAAGGTTACTACAAAATCCCCATTTCCGCCCGATCAGCTGGGACTTGGGAGGCAGAGAATAGATGGGGGTGGGGACAGTCAGAATTTTTACTACCGGTTCTCTGAACTACTCAAACTTTCTGAATGAAACTTTGATTCAGATTATTTGATTCAGAATACAATTATTTATTTGATTCGGAATACAATTATTGATTTGATTCGGAATACAATTATTGATTTGATTCGGAATACAATTATTTCAGCAAATTCAAAACAATTTTTTTAAAAAAACCCTTTTGATTCCTCTAGTAGCATGGCCACCTATATAGACTTGAACACAACACAATCGGTACAGCACACTATAAAACAGAGTCCCTAACGATCAACTGATTATTAATGTGATAATTGGTGATTTATTCTAACCAGTTGTGTCAGTTTTAGTACTGACACAATGCCTGCAGTCCTTTCAGACAAAACTCCCTCTAAACTTTAGTTCAGTAGCTGAATTTGGAGGGATTTTTTTATTGTTGTTCTTGTTGTTGGAAAACAATTGGGAATTAAAAGCTATATCACTAATTTATCTTTGCTTCTAGGTGCTAGCGTGTTAATTGGTTATCAAATAGCCCTGGAGTCAGCTGAAAATCTAGTCGCAGAAGCTCAACGAGCAGTAGAAGAATATACAGCAGAAGTGGCTGGTTACCACGATAAGTTCATACACTTCTCCCAAAAGGAACAGGAATTACAAGATGGGATAAACGCCACGAATCAGAAGATCATCCAGACACAAGTTCAATCCGATGAGCTGCTTGCTTTCCAAGGGGATGTTGTAATAAAGCAATCCTGGATCAGAAAATGCCTTGCGCTGCTGGACGTACTGGCAGGCAAGGTTCATGTAGCCACAGTCATATCTCGCCATGCTTGTTTCCCTGAGCTGCTGGTGGACATCTTAGGGGACATTGCACAAGTGATGGGTGAGAAAGGTGGGGAAGCGTTCCTTGAGAATCAGAAAATCCAGGATTTAGTTCTGGAGATAAAGAAAGCAGTGAAGACTCTGAAAAGCAGAGTAGGAAAGAGCATGTTGCAAGATTGTTAATGTTTCCATGGCCTCCTCTATGTTTCATTACCCTGTTTCCCCCAAAATAAGACATCCCCTGATAATAAGCCCAATCGGGCTTTAGAGCACATGGCAATAAGGCCAAGTGCTTATTTCAGGGTTCAAAAAAAATATAAGATAGGGTCTTATTTTCGGGGAAACACGGTAACATGACTGTGTACAGGTAGTCCTCAACTTACGACCAGTTGCTTAACAGCCAAAGTCATGACCAATCCCCCCAACAGCTGGTTACGACCCAGATTTGAAGTTCTGATGGCTGCCCCTCCCCTCAGTCAAATGACTCCATTTTAAGCGCTCAGCAATCTGCCCACATTTATGGCCATTTGCAACATCCTGCGATCACATAAATATGTTTTACAGCAATTTTACCAGAAACTGGCATTTACTTCTGATTTTCAGCAAAATATGGCCCATAGTAAACCGCTGGGCAGGTTCCATTATAGCAATAGCAGTAGCACTTAGACTTATATACCGCCTCACAGTGATTTACAGTCTTCTCTAAGCAGTTTACAGAGTCAGCATACTGGCCCCAACAATCTGGGTCCTCATTTTATCAAACCTGGAAGAACGGAAGGCTAAGTCAACCTTGAGTCCCGTCAGGATCAAACTGCTGTCAGTCGGCAGAATTAACCTTCAATACTGCATTCTAACTGTGCCACCATGGCTCTGATTGGTCATAACTCAAGGATTGTGTTCATTCTATTTACCAGTTCCTTATAGGGTGCCAACATGGAACTAAACACTGAAATGACCTACCAATTTTGTATGCATTCCGCTGGCACAGCTTTTCCCACCTTTTTGCTTTCTTGCCATGTTGAAATACAACTTCCAGATAGGTTATCCAGGTCCTATTGCAGTTCAGAATGTATTTTTCTAGCAGATGCTTCTAAGATGAGAGTTTTATTATACAAGTGTCCTGCCTCTTTGTCAAGAAGGTAGATGCTACAGTCCTCAATTTGGAAAGCTCTTGTGTTTTCTAGCCACTTGTGCCTTTTTTTCTTCCAAGAAAAGACTTCTTTGCAGGCAAGAAACGTGAGAATGAGTGCAGAGTGTTTTTGTAGTCATAACCCAAAGAACACATCCATGTTCTAATTCACTTTCCCCAGCCTTCTCCTTTCTGAATGAGCACTTTTAGAAACGCAAGTCCAGCACTTCTGGACCTCCAGATGGGGAAGCCCATTGTAATAAAAAAATATTATAGTGTGTACTTTTGATAACCCAAATGTGACTGAATGCTTGCATTTACTTGTTTATTTGCATTCCTCTGAACACTGAAAAGCAGTCTTTGTGTATTTGTTGAAGCCTGTTGTACAACAATAAATGTGTTGCTTTTGAAGATGTCAAAGCTACTTGATGGAAATACTGAGGCTTTGAAAAATACCAGATTTTCAGTGACAAGTTCTCTCTTGCTTCATGAACATATATATCCCTCTGCCACGCCTGTAACCTATCGACCCAAGTATCTTTACATGCAACTTTAACATTCCTTCAAGAGAGGAACAGTCCCACATTTGGAAAAATATAAGCAGTAATTTGACTAAAGGTGCTATCCCAGGCTCCTTTCACTAAGTCCCAACACCCATAAAAGAGTATTTTTCCCCCTCAGCAGACAAAACAGTACTTGCTAGGAGGGAAGAGAAAAAGAGGTTCTCCATCAATAGCTTTAACTCGGTGTCTTTCAAACTTGGCAACTTTAAAATGTGTCGCCTTCAGCTCTAAGAATTCCCTGGCCTTAAAGCTGCCAAGTTTGAAAAACATTATTTTGTCCTTCTCTGCAACACCAGCATTTCCAGGAACGGTGACTGCAGTGGAGCATGGTTGGGAAATAAAGATAATTCAGGTTGTTCATTCAGTTTATTACATAAAGTGCTTGATCGTCCATGCAATGCTAGATGACATAAATCATTTAAGAAAGAAAAAATATGTTAAATTTGGCTGGCATACTTTTCTTGTAGCTGAAGGACAGGAGGAAGGCGTATAGAATAGAATCAAATAGAATCAAATAGAATTGAATTCTTTATTGGCCAAGTGTGATTGGACACACAAGGAATTTGTCTTTGGTGCATATGCTCTCAGTGTACATGAAAACACAAGATACATTCGTCAAGTATCATAAGGTACAACACTTAATGATAGTCATAGGGTACAAATAAGCAATCAAATCATACTAGGAAACAATCAATATAAATCTTAAGGATACAAACAAAGTTACAGTCATGCAGTCATAAGTGGGAGAAGATGGGTGATAGGAATGATGAGAAGATTAATAGTAGTGCAGACTTAGTGACTAGTTTGACAGTGTTGAGGGAATTGTTTGTTTAGCAGAGTGATGGCGTTCAGGAAAAAACTGTTCTTGTGTCTAGTTGTTCTGGTGGGCAGTGCTCTATAGCATCGTTTTGAGGGTAGGAGTTGAAACAATTTATGTCCAGGATGCGAGGGGATCTGTAAATATTTTCACAGCCCTCTTTTTGACTCGTACAGTATACAGGTCCTCAATGGAAGGCAGGTTGGTAGTAATTGTTTTTTCTGCAGTTCTTCATATTACAGACACCTGGCTGTATTTAAAGTGAAAAAAGAGGAGGGGTGAAATGCTCCCGGTTCGGCCGGGATTGCCGGATCCGGTAGTGATGGAGGCAGGTGGTTCGGAGAACCAGTAGCAAAAATCCCTGCCTTCCCCCCATGCCCAGCTGAGCCATGGGGGCCAATCATTAGAGGCTTTTTTTTTAATTGAGCTGAGGCCAATCATCAGAGCCTTTTTTTTTTACTTTGAAAAGCATTTTTTCTACAACCTCTTTGGCCGAAAAAATGCTTTTAAAAATTTTTAAAAAGCCTCTGATGATCGTGCAGCTCAGCTGGGATCGTCAAAGGCTTTTAAAAGCATTTTTTCTACAACCTCTTCAGAGGTGGTAGAAAAAATGCTTTCAAAAGGCTCTGACGATCCCAGCTGAGTTGCCTGATCGGCAGAGGCTTTTTTTTCTTTTAAATGCCTTTGACGATCAGGCAACTCAGCTTGGATCATTAGAGACATTTAAAAGAAAAAAAGCCTCTGCCGATCAGGCAACTCAGCTGGGATGTCAGAGCCTTTTGAAAACATTTTTAAAAAATGATTTTAAAAGTAAAAAAAAAAAATTGGCCACCCCCACCCAGTCACATTACCCCCCACCATTAAGCCAGAACTACAGAACCGGTAGTAACAAATTTTAGATTTCACCACTGAAAAAAGGCATTCTAGATTATATGAGTTGTTTGACCTCCCCAAATGCCAAAGATGATCTTAGTTACAACAGTTATAATGAATCCCTTTTATCAAACTTCACATTGCTTTCATCAAATGATACTGAACAAAACTGAATAAATGTTAAATGCCATAATGGAT
Organism: Ptyas mucosa; assembly: GCA_012654045.1. Classification (NCBI taxonomy): domain Eukaryota; kingdom Metazoa; phylum Chordata; class Lepidosauria; order Squamata; family Colubridae; genus Ptyas; species Ptyas mucosa. The sequence goes on from WNWU01000158.1 coordinate 1,298,634, forward strand.
GAATAACTCAGATTCTTAGCAACAGAACTGTAATATTGCGCCACGTGCTGTTTCTTGCAATGCAACAATATGCCTGCTGGACCAATGCATGCCAGGTGATAGGAGGCAGAATTACAACACAAGGTCAAAGAAGTGATAAAATGCATTTCAGGAATGATATTTTCTCCTTTGGCAAAACTCTTCCACCTACAGCTGAGCTTCTGCCTAATTTAGATTGCAAATAGATTACAACCAGACAAACTATATTTGGAATCCTCGCATTCCCGGATTAATTTTTGTTTAGTAAAATAAAAAAAAAAGCATTGTTTCTCAAGCTTGGTAACTTTTAAGACTTATGGACTTCAACTCCCAGAATTCCCCACAGCACTAGCTGCCTCAGGGTTTTTGGGAGTTGAAGTCCACACGAATTAAAGCGGCCAAGGATGAGAAATACTGGTTTAAGAGAAGAAGCCGCACTTCCTTTTCTCTTAATTCACCGTTTTGGATCAGAACCATGGAAGCGGTCGGTCGTTTAAATATAAGGTTCTCTTATTGGACGGAATCTGCTCGCTTTATTTTTACAGAAGTCTATCTTAGCGCCCTCATCGCTTATATTGCCCTTCTCCGTTTTCATTGGTTTAGCGCTCGCGGATGGGCGGAGCTAGTGCTTCCTCTCTTGGCAACCGAAGCTTTTTTCCTCCTCCTTACCTTCCAATGCGGCCCGCGGCGTTACGCGCATGAGCAGTTTGAGATCCTCGTCTGTTGACCGAACGTTAGGGACCGTTGGCAAAGATTCGAAAGGGGCGGGGACGGAGGAGGGAGGCATATTGGAACGAGGAACTAACTAACCAATGAAAAGACGGGAGGATCCGGGGAACCGGGGTTCCAGCACCTCACAGCCAATCAGAAAATTCGCGGATGCTGGGCGAGTTGAAACTTGAGAGAGGTGTGTTAGGGAAACCGCTTTGAAGGGCGGGCGTTGCCTTGAATCGCCAGCTTTTGTTTCTTATTTTGGGTTTGCTGTATCTCTCATTAAGAGCTGGGGGACAAAAAATTGGAATTGAACCAAAGGAGGCTTCATGCGCAGGTAGCTATGAAATGTACAGCAACCTAGCCAGGAGAAGTTCTCATTAGAACTTAATGTGGGGCATTGGGATTGTCTGAATCGCCAATACTGGTTAAGGGAATCTTCATCACTGGAGGTTTTTAAGAAGAGACTGGACAGACACTTGTCTGAAATGGTATATAGGGTCTCCTGCTTGAGCAGGGGGCTGGATTAGAAGACCTCCAAGGTCCCTTCCAGCTCGATTGATTGATTAATCCTTGATTTTAGGGTACGGTTTATGCTGGATTTGCCAACTAGGAAACTAGATCAGAAGTATATAAATTTCTCTTGAACCCAAAGCACTCACTGCATGAAATGAGGTGAATGATGTTTCATCCGATTGTTTTAAAACATCTGACACTCATAAGATTCAGAAAGTTTAAAAATCCAATAAATGAAGGGAGGTAGTGGAAACAAGTAGTGGAATTGCCCATATAGGAACTATAACTGAGAATCGTGGCTAAAACCATCTTCCAGCTTCCAGTCATGCGGAGTCCCAGGTTGGTTGCCGTGATGGCAGTGGTGGTTGCCCCTGGTCTGCACCTGTTCTGTAGAACCGGTAGTAAAACTGGCGGGAGGCCCTGTCCACTGAACCTGACGTCATGAAAACACTTCTGCACATGCGCAGCAGAGTGTGCACGCTTGCTTTGCTCGTGCGCGCACGTGGCCCTGTTGCAAACTGGTAGTAAAGGTAAGTATAACCCACCCCTGCGTGATGGTGAACCTATGGCACATGTGCAAGAGGTGCCACGCAGAGCCCTCTCTGTGGGCAAGCGTGCCGTCCAGAGGTGGGATTCACTTACCTTCCCTACCAGTTCGCAAATGAGACCGTGCACCCTTTAAGAGACACTGCTTTCTGTAATCTCAGTTACAGAAGTTATCTCAGATAGTGGAATCAACTCAGCAGATTGTGACTTGTGATCAGTTTTCTGTCATTGGACAGCCATTTGGGGTAGGGTCTCCTCCTTGAGCAGCGGGTTTGACTAGAAGACCTTCAAGGTCCCTTCCAATTCTGTTATTCTCAGTCATTGCCTTTAGGGTTATGGGGCATTTTCCCTTAATCAGGGGTCTAGCTTCTTTCCTGCAGAAAGGCCTTCAATTGTAATAGATTTAATTTTCACATGAATGTTCTGTTCATTTGATAAGTGAAATTTTGTTTTAATAACGTGTTTAAATTGTCATGAGTAGAATTGAAATTCTTCTTCTTCAAAGTATTTGTATATTTTGAAGGACCTTGAAGTGCGACCATGGACAAGAAGAAAGATTCAGGCAAGCACCTGGACCCCCCTGCTGTGTTCCAGACTACAAGGCCAACTGGTAAAGAATCAGCAAATTCCTTCTTAGAGATAACCTAGCCGTAAAGTTATCGCTACGGTTGCAACTTCTAAACTAGCCTATTTAATGCATTGTGTGTGTTCTGTAGAAATGTACCTGAAATCCACTAAGAACGAAGTAAAATTTCTGGATTATTTCCTGAGACTAACCACAAAGAGCATAACTTGCCAATTGTTAAATTATGAGATTGATCCACTTCTGGTTGCAGTTCAAAATGTGGCCTATAAAGCCTTTTACAGAACCAGTTTGATATAGTTGTTGAGGCACTTGGCTAGAAAACAGGAGACTGGGAATTCTAGTCCTCCTTTTGGCACAAAGCCAGCTGAGTAATCTTGAGCCAGTCACTGCCTCTCAGTCCCAGGAAGCAGGCAATAGTAAACTACTATTGAAATCTTGCTAAGAAAACTGCAGGACACGTCTAGGAAGTCAACAGAAGTCAATATTGACTTGAAGAAGTGTGTGTCTGTGTATACACACAGACACAGACACACCCATATCCTTTCAGAAAACAGTCCTGTATCTCACTGTGGTGCTCTCTGACCTCTGAGGATTTCTGATAAGGTGTGAGAAATTGATCAGGTGGCCAAAAGAGCAAAGAAATATTTGTGTTTTCCATTTCTTTCCTGATCTTTTTTCACCAAATAATTTTCTTTTCTTAGTTTGCAAAGGTAGCATAGGCATACTTAAACCAGCACAACAGCTGTCTGGGTAAAACTTAAGATCCCCGTTCTGTGTTTTCATTAACAACTAATGGTTTTCTATCTGGTGAGAGCCTGGCTTAGCATTATAGATCCAAATAGAAAATCATGATTTACATACGATAGAATTAGAGAAGTGGGAAAGGATGTGAAAAATAAATATGAAATTGACAATATCAATGGCATACAAGGAAAACCAGATGAAAATGTTTCATAGATGGCATCTTCCGCCAGCTAGAATAGCAAAGATGTTCCCTGGTAATTCACCTAAATGCTTGAAATGTAAGAATAACCATGGACCTGTCCTCTGATGGACCTGTCCGGTGGCAAAGCAATTTTGGGCCAAAGTTAAAAAGCTTCTAGAGGAGATAATACAGGAACCAATAAAGGGAGAGCCAGAGCAATTTTTACTAGGGATTCCAATAGAAAATTATACAAAAGATGTACAATATTTAACACTACATATATTAACAGCAGTCCACCAGCTGAAGAGGACTTAATATAAAAAATCCTGAAATGCGCAGAGATGGACAAGTTAACAAAGGAAATTAACCAAAGAGAGGATACAGATTATTATAGAGTGTGGCACAGATGGTATGATTGCTGGGAGAAAATGAAAAATGAAAAAAGGAGTAAAAGAAAAAAGGGAAAGGGAAAAAAAAAAGGAGATTGTGTTGCAGATCAAACTATAGTATAGTCGATATAAAGGAAGTTAAGATTGTTTAAGCAGATTAATGAAAAAGTTAGAATATATGTAATAATAAGAAAGGATCACCTTAAATGAGCTGATAACAACAGAAAAATGATATGTGCATAAGTGGTGTGTGTTTTGTGTTTATTTTAATGTGTTTAAAATAAAAAACTTTTAAATTTTTTTTTAAATCATGATTTAAGTGTTTTCTGTGTTTTTCCTCCCTTAGGATTTAGAGAATTGATTCCACCTTCACATTTCCAGAGCCAATCAGCACCACCTCCAACAGTGTCTACTACTGGGCTCTTGGGGGTCACAGCTTACCTTAACTGGGAAGAAGCCGCTGAACTCCGACGAGAGAATTTGCGTTTGAAAGATGAGCTTCAAAAATGGAATACAAAAGTAGATATGACAGAAGGCCCAAAAGATAAGACCAGGTGAACATTTCTGTATCTTATTCATTTTCTCTGAACTTTTTAAAATTCTGTGTGAGCTGGGAGAAGAAGCTATTAGAAGAACATGCTTTGAACTGTTTCTTAGCTAAGCGATAGAGAGAGGCACCTTTTAGGTTCATTTTTCTCTAGTTTTGTTTTGTTTTCTTTGGACACGGTACAGGTAGTCCTCCACTTACGACCACAATAGAGCCCAAAATTTATGTTGCTAGGACAGCTGTTAAGTGGGGCTTGCCCCATTTTATGACCTTTCTTGTCACAGTTGTTAAGTGAATCACGGCAGTTACCGTATTTTTCGGAATATAAGGCGCACTGGAGTATAAGACGCACCTTAGTTTTTGGGGAGGAAAAAAAAAAGCTGATTGGCAGGTGGATCAGTCTCCTGGAATACTCCCAATCAGCTGTTCCCAGAGGTGAATTTTAGCAACAGGTTCCTTGGTTGTGAGCTCTGTGCCTTGCTTTTTTTTTTTTTTTTTGCTTTTTTTTCTGCCTCCGAAACTTCTGAAACTCTGTTTCAGAAAAAACATTATTTTCTTGCCTCTGAAAGCCTCCGAAACAGAGCTTCAGAAAAAAAGCCTCTGAAGCGCTATTTGGAGGCTTCTTTTCTGAAGCTCTGTTTTGGGGGCTTTTTTTATGAAGCTTCGTTTCTGATGCTTTTTTCAGCCTCTGAAACCTCCATTTGAGAAGCTGGGCGGGGCTACATTCAGAGTATAAGACGCACCCAGATTTTCACCCTCTTTTTTGGAGGGAAAAGGTGTGTCTTATACTCTGAAAAATATGGTAAATTAGTAACATGGTTGATAAGTGAATCTGGCTTCCCCATTGACTGCTCGTCAGAACGACACAAAAGGTGATCAGGTGACCCCAGGACACTGCAACCGTCATAAAATACAGGCCAGTTGCCAAGCGTCTGAATTTTAATCACGTGACCATGCTGGATGCTGCAACGGGTATAAGTATGAAAAAAAGGGTTGTAAATCACCTTTTTCAGGGCCGTTGTAACTTTGAACGGTCATTAAACTAATGGTTATAAGTTGAGGACTACCTGTATAGCAGATCAACCTACTTACGGTCTCCTTGACTCGTGGCTTTTAGCAAGGAAATATTATGCATTCCCTTGTTTCTGTTATTAAGTGAGCAGTTCCTAGAATTGTCCTTCCTACTGTACAGATGCCCTTCAGATTGTATGGACAGGATTTACAGCAATAACTATGCTGGCTGGGCAATTCTGTGAACTGAAGCTCACAAATCTGGAAGGTTGCAATCAGGATGGGGAAGTCTGCCTAGAGCAGGTGTGTCAAACTCAAGGCCTGCGGGCCGGATCCGGGCCTTAGATCTGACCCGTGGGTCTGCCCTGGAAACAGCAAAGGGCTGGCCCACAGGCCTTGAGAAGAGAAGGAAGGAAGGAACATTACACTGAGAAGGAGGGAGGATCTGAGGAAAGTCCTGCCTTAGCAGTTGGCCACCACAGGTGCCCCCAACATGAGTGACGTTGAGTTGGCCATGCTGCCTCCCAGCCATGCCCTCCACCTCTCCCCCAGCCCCAACACAACCCTGTTGCGGCCCTCAATGAAATCAAGTTTGACATTCCTGGCCTAGAGCATTCTCCCTTGAGATAGGAAAACGTCCTGACATCTTCCTCTCTTCTATCCAAGGTCCTTGGATAGGTTGGCTGAGCCTTCAAATGTGACCCTGGCAATGTCTCAACAGGCTGAAATCATCTCCCATCAGCTCCATGAGATCCAGCGGTTGGAGTCAGAGGTTAGCGCCCTCCGAGTTTCCTCTGCCCAACAGGAGGCAACTGTAGCTGCTCGGGAAAGTACCTTGTCCAATCTCCAAGGAGAACTAACCTTCCTCAAAAGCCAGAACCTTACTGAAGTTGCTATCCTGAAGACCCAACTGGAAGAAGTCAGGAAAAATAGTCAGCAAGAGAAAGAGGCCCTAAGGAATGAATTGGAAGAGCTCAGGAAGCAAAGTCAGTCGAAAGCAGATTTCCTGAGGGAGGAACTGGAGTCAACCAAGGAAAGGAGCAACCATGAAATTGCCCTGGCACAGGGAGAGCTGCAGCAGATGAAGGAAGAGCGAGAGGTGGAGTGGAGGAGGCAGGAGACCATGGTTCAAGAATGCCGGCAGTCAGTGCTGAAAGAGTACCAAGCAAAGGTAACTGTAGAATGAAAAATAGTAATAGCATTTAGACTTATATACCGCTTCATAGTGCTTCACAGCTCTCTCTAAGCAGTTTATAGAGTCAGTGTATTGCTCCCAACAATCTGGGTCCTCATTTTACCCACCTCGGAAGGATGGAAGGCTGAGTCAACCTTGAGTCCTTTCAAGATCGAACTGCTGGCAGTGGGCAGAATCAGCCTGCAATACTGCATTCTAACCACAGCTCTCAACAAAACATGTTGAGAGACGATGTTTTTTTTTTTTAGAAAAGGCATAGAATAAAATAAGTTGCAAAGCTCTCTGGAAAAGAAAGCATTGGAGGGCAATTACAGGTAGTCCTCAACTTACAACAGTTCATTTGTGACTATGGAAAGTTACAGCGTCACTGAAAAGAAAAGTGACTTAAGACCGTTTTTCCACACTTAACAGCTTTTTCAGGTCTCGTGATCAAAATTCGCTTAGCAGCTGACTCATATTTATGACAGTTGGAGTGTCCCGGGATCATGTGATCACCTTTTGCAAATTTCTGCCAGTCAAAGACATTGAGGAAGTCAGTTCCACTTAACGTCTGGGTTACTAACTTAGCAACTGCAGTGATTCACTTAATCACTGTGGCAAGAGCCTGGTGGCACAGCAGACTAAAGCACTATTATTAACTGTTATTAACATCAAGCTGCCTGCAATTACTGCAAGTTCAAATCTCACCAGGCTCAAGGTTGACTCAGCCTTCCATCCTTTCTAAGGTAGGTAAAATGAGGACCGAGATTGTGGGGGAATAAGCTGACTTTGTATAAATATACAAAAGTATGAAGGCTATTGCTTAACTCATTGTAAGCCGCCCTGAGTCTCCAGAGAAGGGCGGCATATAAATAAATAAATAAAAAAGACAGGTCGCAAAATGGGACAAAAGTCACTTCACGACTGTCTCGCTTAGCAACATAAATAATGGGCTCCATTGTGGCTGTAAGTCGAGGACTACCTGTAATTTCAGACAGTAATAGAGGTGAGCCTATGTACCACATCTCCAGCATCTCTTTTTCCTCCCACAGCTGAATGAGCTGTCTGAAGTCTACGAAGCTGAAGCGACTTCCTTGAAGCATCAGATATGCGCATTCCAGCAGGATTTGGAAGCTCAGCGTAAGGAAGCCAGTCAGTTAAGGGAGAAAAAAGATATACTCCAGAACCAACTCAGGTTGATTAATTTTTCTTCACTCTCCCTCTTCACACCTCTCCCTTCCCTGGTACAGATATTTTATTCAAGGTAGTGCCTGGTTTCTTTCTTCCAGAGTGACTGAGGCAGAACTGGCTACCCAGAATGCTTTGGTGCTGCAGTTTAAGACCTACGTAGGGGAGCAGAAGTCAAGTAAACCTGGTTTTGAACAGGAGCGACTGATAAATCGAATACAGGTGAGACTGTAAGTGTCAGGCCTGGAAGCCATCTTTTGCATTGAATCTTCAGGCCTGCCACATTTACTACTGTGGGAGGGGGGATTGTATGGAGCCAGGGTGATATATAGTCATAATAACGTTCTTCTCTCAGAGAGTCAAGGACATCTTGCCCAGCACGTGGAGGGGAGTGGCTGGGAGGCATCTCCAGTTGGGATGGTGCTTTGATTGGACCATGGGATGGACTTGTGGGTGCTGGTCAGGGACTTGGACTTTCCTTTGGGTGGGGAAAACCTGGAAGCTTTCAGATTCGGGTTTTCCCAGGTGTGCCAATATGACATCTCTAATAAAATGGAACTTTGAGGAACCTCAAGCCTCCGAGTCTTCTTTTGTTGGGGGTGTTACTTGGAATCCTGACGTTAACCCGAATCTGCTTTAAAACTCAACCAGCTCCCCGGATCCCAGGGTGCCCTCTGGGGTCCTGAGCCCTGAGCGTTGACCCGAAACGAGCAGTGTGAAGACTCAGGAAAGATGGAGGAAGACAAAAATAAGCAGGGCTATTGGTTTGGCCCTCTGACCCATCCAGTCTAGCAGTCTGCTCTTTCGACCAGCTCCATTAGGAAGCCCATTAGTCAACCAGCAGATGGCCTTCGAAGGCAATCTCACTGCTGTTAAAGCTAATAGTCACAGCTCTCCTTGAATTCCATGCCAGTGGTTGTATGTGAAAATTGGACAAAAGTTACTTTTTTCAGCGTCATTGTAACTTTGAACGGCCACTAAACGAAGGCTGGTAGAGTTGAGGATTACCTGGGCACCATATTTCTTTTTGTTTCAGCAACTTGAGGATGAGAAGGAGGCTCTGAAAATGACAGCTGAGCTGCTGCAAGTTCGTGTGGCTTCGTTAGGTGATATCTTGACTCTGCAGGAGACCGAGCTTGATAAAAAGGTGATTTCATTTGAGCATTTTAGAAAGTTCTGATGTCTTATCTAATTGGGGTTTAGAATATAATGATGCATATAGCATTGCTGTAATACCGGTACTTGTAATGGAATATAAAGCCCTACACAATGTAAGATCTGGATACTGTATTGCAGGGTTGTCAAACTGGATTGCTTTGAGGGCCAGATCAGCATTGTAGTTCTCTTCCGTGGGCCGGCTGGGAGTGGGGGGGGAGACGGGACGGACACCTGCAGCACCCTGCCGGCCATACGCGCACCCCCGTGCCACATGCGGTCCCTCACACCCTGTTTTGGCCAGAGAAGTGCTGCAGGAGGCCATCCAGGCTGAAAATAAGATGCACCCCCCCCCCCACGCCCTGTTTTGGCTGCCAGAGGTACCGCGGGCCGGTCCTTTGCTATTTCCAGGCTGGTTCCACAGGCCAGATTTAAGCACCCTGCAGGCCTTGAGTTTGACACCTCTGCTGTACCATATATCTGCATTCCCCAACCTTTCTGGGGCCTGTGGTGGTGGTAGTGAGGGGAAATAGGGGATGGTTTTCTGTGAGGGGCAGGCGTCTGCTTGCGTGAGTGGGGCTGCCAACACTGGCGCCCACCGCTCGTGAGTGGGGCTGTGTGCATACGCTCACATGCTGTTTGCACGGCCCAGTTCCGAATGGACTGTGGCCCAGGGATTGGGGACCCCACTGTATATAACAAGTGCCTTCTACATATCAGTTAGGGAAAATGGCCTTTTGCAGAGACCCTGTGTGCTAAAGATGTGAAATGTGATGAACTGAGAGAGAACATTATCAGTACAATTTGTAATAGATCTGTCCCTAAGCTTTCTGGCTTTGTGGACTGGGGGGGTGGGGGGTGGGGGGGAAATGGATGTTTCTGTGTGCGCACATGAGCAAATGGAACTTCTCACGCAAATGCGTGCCTTCTATTGAAGTGGAGCTGTGCACATGAAGACGCTCAGCCGCCACTGGCATGGCCTGGTTTGGAGCGGGCCATGGCCCAGGGGTTGGGGAACCCTGCAATAGATCATAGAATAGGGGTGTCAAACTTAATGTCATTGATGGCCGCATCAGGGTTGTGTTTGACTTTAGGAGGCAAGGGTGGGCGTGGCCAACTCAATGTCACTTGTGTCAGGGGTGCCTATGGTGGCCCAAGTGCTCTGCCAGCAAAAATGAGCTCCTGAGCTCCGTTTTCAGCTGCAACGGCCTCCTGCAACCCTCTGCCAGAAAAAAATGGAGGCACCGCAAGCCGGTCCTTTGCTGTTTCTGGGGTGGCCCCACGGGCCAGATCTAAGCACCCCACAGGCCGGATCCAGGCCTTGAGTTTGATACCCCTGTCATAGAATGTAAGAGCTAGAGGGGACTTTGTCGATTTTCTAGTCAAATCCCTGCTCTCTAGGAATCCACTGCAACCTCTAACTCTTCTCTAACTCATCTCTAACTGATCAGCTGTTGTCATGCTATTTTATAGTTATGTGCGTAAAAGTTCTATTCTTTGTTTTAAATTGGTTTATATTCCTTTTTAATTTTGATAAATTGTATCATTTTAACATTGGTTTTGATTTCTAAAAAAACTTAGATTTTTTTAAAAAGCCCATTTTATAAATAATAAATGAGCGTGCAGAAGTAGAGTTACTAATTCTGGAGGAAACTTTGCTGCCAACTAAAGGAAGATCGTACCTTTGGATTATATTTTGCCCAGCTCTTTGGTACAATGCTTGTGATCATCACAGCTCCTGAACAATGAATAACAAGTAACTGCTGTCAAGAAAGCTCCCCCCTTCCATTTATAAACAAAGCACAGGGCTTCAGCTGCTTACTGTGATTGCTTTTTTCCCGTTCAGTCATGATTAATTCTCGGAGATTGTCTGGACAAGTCTCTGCAGTATTCTTGTCAGGTTTTTCAGAAATGGTTTGCCATTGCCTTCTTCTTAGGGCTGAAAGAAAATAACTGGCTTAAGATCACCGAACTGGCTTTGTTCCTAAAGCTGGACTGGAACTCAGTCTCCCCCTTTCTAGCAGTAGCCCTAGCACTTAGACTTATATACCGCTTCACAGTGATTTACAGCACTTTCTAAGAAGTTTACTGAGTCAGCATATCGCCCCCAACAATCTAGGTCCTCATTGACCTCAGAAAGATGGAAGTCTGAGTCAACCTATTGCTTAACACATTGTAAGCCGCCCTGAGTCTCTGGAGAAGGGCAGCATATAAATAAGAATAAAAATAAATAAATAAAAATAAATAAAACCTTGAGCCGGTGAGGTTTGAACTCCTGTCAGTGGGCAGAGTTACCCTGCAATACTGCATTCGAACCACTGTGCCACCATGGCTCCTTCTAGCCTGATGCCTTCACCACTGCACCAAACTGGCTCTCCTGTCATGTTTGCTTTCTAAGAAAACATACTGAAACAACAAGCATTCTTGACAACAGAGCTGGAGACAGACATGCAACTCATTTTTTAATTACACATTTTTTTCAATGTAAAAAGTTGGATGAGGTGGTGAGAGCCTGGCAGGATCTAAGAGCGATGTCTATTTTCATATTTCTCTGTTGTGGCCTGCTAGCGGCCTGTACGGATTGTGGCTGAGCCTGACGATGAGGAGGCTGGTGTGGTATCACGCCAGCAGCCTGTGCAGCTTGAGTCGGATAGCAAGAAGGCTGAAGAGGATGTGGTGCCAGAGGCAGAGACTCAGCCAGGGCCTTCAGACCTCCAGAGGCTCCTTCAAGTGAAGAGAGTGAAGTGGAGGAGCCTCTTCTCAATGCAGCAGGGTGCCAAAAGGCAGGAGTGGCTACTCAGGAGGAGGTCTCCTTGAGAGTAAGGCTTAGGGTTAATTGGCCACTCCCTTAACCTATTTAAGTTCGCACACAGATAGCAAATGTTGCTGGAAACAACGTTTGGTCCTACGCAGAGCATTCTGAGAGTGAGTTTTTTGTTACAACTTGGTTTCTGGGCTGATTGCCAGCCCTTGTCGGACTTTGTTTAATCTCTGTAATTCATAGCAGGCTGATAAGGACATTTGTGGTTAAAGCCTGCATTTCGAAAAAGGTGTGTTTGTATTAAACAGAGTTTTTGGAGCTGTGTGTGTGTGTGCTACACTTCTTGGGACCCGTAGCTGGGGCAGAACATTTCTCTCTGGATACCATGTTGTGAATTGTGATCCTAGTTACAGAAACAGGAAAATGGTTGGAGGAAGGGATGTAGGCCCACTGAAATTGATGGATTCCCAGGGGTTTCATATCTTGATAGTTTTGCGAGTGGAAGCTTTTTCTTGCATCTGAAAAGTCTAGCATTTTTGAGAACAAGACTTTGGCTTTTTCCATATGCCACCGATGGTGCGTTTGTCTTCCCTGGTATCGGCAATCATTCCGAGTAGAAAGGGATGATAAGTATGTTGGAGATCTGATTTTGTGCTTTATCTTCTCAGGTGCCTCTCCAGGATCCTCTCCAGTCTGAGTCATCTCAAAAACTTCAATGCCTGCTGACCAGATGGCGGGAGAAAGTATTTTCTCTCCTGGTGCAGCTGAAGTCTCAGGAGCTGAGCCATAGGGATGACACTAAACTTTTGGAGAAGAAGGTACGGTTTATCCATGAACAGGGACTGGGGGCCTGAGCGGATTAGAGTACACACACAAAATACCAGCGGTTGTGCATTTTACAAATGGGAACTCCTTAACTTATCAGGCTCTGTGGTGGCTAGAATGCAGTACTGCAGGCTAACTGCCCACTGCCAGCAGTTCGATCCTGACGGGGCTCAAGGTTGATTCAGCCTTCCATCCTTCTGAGGTGGGTAAAATGAGGACCCAGATTATTGGGGGAAATATGCTGACTCTGTAAACCTCTTAGAGTGGGCTGTAAAGCACTGTGAAGCGGCAGATAAGTCCAAGTGCTGTCGTTGTTTGGTTGAATTGATTAAAAGCATATACTGATCTTCCCAGTGCGTTCATTGGGAAATGGGTACATTCTCTAGAAAACCCCAAATGGAGCCTGGTAAACTAGGATTTCTAGGTTTGTCAGGAAAGATTGGGAGGGAGTGGGAAGAGAATGCTGAATACCTAGATTTTCTGATGAGATGTGAATGGTGGCTATGAAAAATTCTAATTGCCTAGGGCATTAGTCAGCAACCTGCAGCTCTGGAGCCGCATGTGGCTCTTTCACCCCTCTGCTGCGGCTCCTTGTCACTCAAAATATACGTCACAACTGCCAATGTGTGACACCCGCCGGCACACAATTTATTGAGCTTTTCAACCCCCGGTAGGCCAACCATGGATAAATCCAAGAAAAAAGTTTCAGAAGAAAACAGAATATTTAATTAAACTACATATGATAGGTTTGTGGCCGCTCAAGAAATAGTCAGGCACGGGAAGGGTTTTGTGGCTCCCGGTGTTTTCTTTTCTGTGGGAAATGGATCCAAATGGCTCTGAGTGTTGTAAGGTTGCAGACCCCTGGCCTAGAGTGATAAAAGTACTTGACACTGTGTGGAAAGGCTGTTGGGCTTGCTAGTTATTATGAATGAGGTTATATGAAAAATTCATGAGTTGAATCTGGTTAGCGGCCAAGAGATTGAACCTGAATCAAGAAATATGTAGATTTTGCCTTTAACCATGATTTACTAGGCAAGCCAAACCATGGTTTACTAGGCAAGCCAATTTCAGCCTCAGCTCCTACATCATCTGCATTAGAATACTTTTAAATCAAGAGTGCACAGTCTCTTTGACTCCCAAAGTTTCCTAAAATATTCTGAAAAGTTATCGTAGAACTGTATTTTTCAATGTTACAGAAGGGGGAAGTTATTAAAAACTTAATATGGGCTAATCATATTTATGTAATTTGTTTTCATGTGATTGGTTTTGATCATTGCTGCGCCTTTGGCTTTCATCGGCTCCTGTATTATTTGAAGTGGAGCTCACAGTATGCCCCTTAAATCGCCGATTCGACATTTTTGTTTATTTTTTCTTCTGCTTTATTGTTTCATCCATCTTTGTTTTTAAAGTCTGGTGGCAGATGTGTGAGGAGTAAAATATATAAGGCATGTAAAGGATTTCACATGCCTTTACATGCTTGGAAGTACATTATAAAACTTAAGTAGCATTGTTTCTAGCCTTGTGTATTCTTTTAAAAACTAAGTCCTCCAGAGTCTTTTTGGAGTTGGGCAGCCTTGAAACCCAAGAAATAAGAGCCAGTTTAGTGTAGTGGTTAAAGTGCAGGGCTAAAAACCAGGAGATTGTGAGTTCTAGCCCTGCCTTAGACATGAAAGCTAAATGGGTGACTTTGTGCCAATCACTTTCTCTCAGTTCAACTCACCGGATTATCGTGGGGAAAATTAGGAAGGAGGAGTATTATGTATATAATACATGAGATTTATCAGGAAGATAAATCTCTCTCAGCATCTACTTCTGTCCTACTATCGCAGCACCATTGAGAGTGTCCTGATATATAGCATTCTTGCATGATATGGGAGCAGCTCTGTAGCGGACACAAATGCTCTACAGAGAATCATTAAAACTGCCTAGAATATCATCGGGCTCCAGCTACCAGCCCTGGACGACATCTTTTCATCTCGCTGTTTGAGGAAGTTGCATAACATTTTCAGAGACTTCCCATCCTGCTTACAATCTTTTTGGAGTGTTGCCTTCTGGCAGAAGATACAGAACAATTAAAACTCGGACCACACGTTTTCTGAATAGTGTTTATCCCAGAGCTATAATTGCACTCAACAATGAACTAAAGGGCCACCATCAGTAAGCTGTTGGACAGCATTACTTGGTCTGCTGTGTGGATGTTTGGGTGGTTTAGGGGCAGGGAATTTGTGGTGGGTGGGGGGGTGTTTGGGGATTATTGTGTGTGTTGGGCCTGGTCTTTGGGTGTTAAGTGAATTTCGTTGTAGGGGTATACTGTGTATACCCATACAATGACAATAAAGATATTATTATTATATTCACTTCCTTGAGGTACCTATAAGTGGATAATTCACTATTCCCAGGTAAAAGGCATGGAAGAAGAAGTGGCTTCTAGAGAACAGAAAGTAGCATTGTTGCTCCACAGTCTTGAGGACAAAACTGCTGAAGCGGATATGGAAAGAGTAAGAAACAAGGTAATCTATTCTCACACAACCCCTCTTTTTTTTTTTAATTGATTTATATGCCGCCCTTCTCCGGAGACTCAGGGTGGCTTACAATGTGTTAAGCAATAGCCTTCATACTTTTGTATATTTATACAAAGTCAGCTTATTGCCCCCACAATCTGGGTCCTCATTTTACCTACTTTAGAAAGGATGGAAGGCTGAGTCAACCTCGAGCCTGGTGAGATTTGAACTTGCAGTAATTGCAGGTAGCTGAATTTTAATTACAGTGCTTTAGTCTGCCACGCCACCAGGCTCTTGTAACAGAAAGATTTGTGACTACAGATCCTTCTGTATTATTTGGAAATGGTTGTCCCCAGAGTGACAGATAGTAGTTGGTAATTGATGGAAGAAAATAAAAGGAGGAGAATTAGCTGTGTTTAAGGAGAGATTTTCTCAGTGGAAAGTATAAGCACTGTAGAGAAGGGCTTTAATTTTGATTAAATGCAGTCTACTTATTCTCTTAATATCCTCTTTGTTTAGATAACCAGAGTTCATGAATTAAAATACTGTTTTATATTTTGGATTGAACTGTGTCCATTTTCCTTCAGAGGGAGGATGTTCTGAAAGCTGAGTTGTTCCTCCCATTCACTGCAGTGTGGCCAAACTAACAAGCTTGTAACAATCTTTAGAATGAGAAAAAGCAGTCTCTCTATCCTAGTTACCTCCTGCCTTGCTCTAGAATTGGGGCTTTGGGGCAAAGCTCTACACATAATTTATTTTCTCCTTGATTTATTAGAGCCATGGTGGCTCAGTGGTTAGAATGCGGCATTGCAGGCTAACTCTGCTCACTGCCAGGAGTTCAATCCTCACCGGCTCAAGGTTGACTCAGCCTTCCATCCTTCTGAGTTTGGTAAAATGAGGACCCAGATTCTTGGGGGCAATAGGCTGGCTCTAAACCGCTTAGAGTGGGCTGTAAAGCGCTGTGAAGTGGTATATAGCTATTTGAGCAACATGCTGACTGGCCTTAGTGGGCTAATCTATTGCAGCCAACCACCTGCTTTCATTCTCTGGATGTAAACAAGGAGGTGTCTTCTGTGGGTCTGGAGTAACTTACAGGGATCACTTAGAAACCCCTAAGTGCCCAGAGAATGGCCAGATTTCAAGGCATGATAGTTTGTGCACAATAGGTGAAGAATGGTAGGGCCTTCTCTTGTTAATTCAAAGTATCAGGGAAGCCAGGAGTTGGTTCCCTTGGCAGCATAAAACTGGAGCAGTTCAATTCTCACATTTTCCTATTATTGATGCCTTAGTACCATTTTGGATCTTCCATTTAAACAAGGAAGAGATTCTAAATGAACATGCAGCTTCTGATCCTAATGCTTTCTGCATTCCCCTGAGAGGTGGCCATTTTCTTCCCTCAGAATTTCACCTCTAATTTCCTTCCTAGACAAAACAGATGACAGCAGCCCCTTCCCCTGAATAAAGAAATTGCTGTGCCAAGAGGTAACCTCTGTGTACTTTTTATTGCTATCTGCCTAGGGAAAAAGTGTTAGGAATTCTTGGTAGCCATCCGAAGATGGGAGGTAATTTTTTTAAAAATAGAATTGATTTAGCAATAACACTTAGACTTATAAACCGCTTCACAGTGCTTTACTGTTGTGGTCCGCCAGCAGCCTGCGGAGCTGGCAGCGGAGTTGGACAGTGAGGAGTCTGGGGAGGAACATGGGCCAGTCCTGGAGTCTGGGGAAGGCCCGGATGAGGGTTCTGCGTCAGAGGCAGAGATGGGGCCAGCGCCATCTGGGAGTGATGCTTGGACTCCGGAGTCCCCAGAGTCGGACAGCAGAGAGGCAGAGGAACAGGAGGAATCTGTTCCTAGTGTAGGCATGTGCACAGCTGCCAGAAGGCAAGAGCAGCTAAAGCAAAAAGGATGACTTGGGAGTAAGACCAGGAGATGACTGGCCCCTCCCATAAGGCTTAAAAGAGAAACAAAGGCACTTGGGCCTTTTGCAGAAAAGCAACGTTGCTAACTCTGTTTCCAGTCGGCATCTCTTGTTTGTTTCTGAACTTCATGGGGCTTTGCCAAGTAAGGCCTTTGACAGGCTGTCAAAGAAGATAAAGGTTGGTGATTATCCCGAAGGACTCCTTCCGAAGTTTTGCAACTAATTGGGACTTAGCTGGGAATGAATGTAATTCTCAGCTGTTACAATAAAATAGGTTTGTTTGGGACCAATTGTGCATTGTAATGACTCAATAAGCCTAGGTCACAACATTTACAGCCCTCTCTAAGCGGTTTACAGAGTCAGCGTTTGCCCTCAACAATCTGGGTCCTCATTTTGCCGACCTTGGAAAGATGGAAGGCCGAGTCAACCTTGAGGTGGTGAGGCCGCTGTTTCCACTGGCACACCCAGAAACACGGTTAAAATTGGAACTTAGAATGAGAAAGATAGTTATTTAATTCTAAAATAGGGCCTTGCAGTAGCATTAAGAGTTTCTACCTTGTATGGTATATTCTGAAGAGATCACAAGAATTAATTTTCCGGCCTATTCAACAAAGAACCTTCCTTTTCTTACAGACTCTGCAAGCAGAGATGCTGCACTGCAACGAACAAATGCATAGTTTTCAACAGAGGGCAGAGGCTGGTGAAAAAGCTCTTCGGGAATTGGCCGACTTTGTCAGCAGGTAATAGGGAGAATGGATTCTAGGCTTTTCATCAAATATTGTTTCTGTTTGTACAGGTAGTCCTCAACTGACAACAGTTCATTTAGGGAAACTTAATTCTCATAAAAGAATTCACACGGGAGAGACCATATAAATGTCTGGAGTGTGGAAAGTGTTTCCCTCAGAAAAGATATTTATTGATTTTATTTATTTATTTAGTTTGTCAGACATGTACGAGATAACAGATATAAGTATAAACATGAATATGAACACAGGAAATGGATACAAATAGAGGAAACATTAGGACAGGGACGGAAGGCACGCTGGTGCGCTTATGCACACCCCTTACAGACCTCTTAAGAATGGGGTGAAGTCAACAGTAGACAGTCTAAGGTTAAAGTTATGGGGGTTTTGGGATGAAACCACAGAGTCAGGTAGTGCATTCCAGGCATTGACTACCCTGTTGCTGAAGTCATATTTTCTGCAATCGAGTTTGGAGCAGTTCTCTTTAAGTTTGTATCTATTGTATGCTCATGTATTATTGCGGTTGAAGCTGAAGTAGTCATTGACAGGTAGGACGTTATATCTTACTGATCATAAAAGGGTTCACACAGGAGTGAAACCATATAAATGCACAGAATGTGGAAAGAGCTTCAATGTTACAACGGCACTGAAAAAAGTGACATGTTTTTCCATTTAAGATCATTGCAGCGTCTCCATAGTCACGTGATCAAAATTCAGATGCTTGGCTGCCGACTTGTATTTATGACCGTTGCAATGTCCCAGGGTTCATGTGGTCACCATTTGCCACCTTCTGACAAGCAAAATAATTGGAGGAGCCAAATTCACTTAACAGCCGTCGCTAATTTAACCGCTGCAATGATGCATTTAACAACTGTGACAAGAAAAGTCATAAAATGGGGCAAAAATTCACTTAGCAAATGTCTGTCTCACTTAGCAACATCAAATTTGGCCTCAGTTGTGGTCGTAAGCCAAGGACTGCCTGTAACTTTTTGCTGGATTTCTCAGTTACTTTGGCCTCTGCCTGATGCTCTAGGGTGCCTTGCACAGTTTCTCTCACTTTTATCATTATAAGATTATTTTGTTATTGCATAAGTCACGTGAGATCCTAGAGCAGTGTTTATCAACCTTGGAAGCTTGAAGATGAGTGGATTTCAACTCCCAGAATCCCCCAGCCAGCGCTGCTGGCTGGGGGATTCTGGGAGTTGAAGTCCACCCTTCTTCAAGCTACCAAGGTTGAGAAACACTGTCCTAGAAGAAAGGCACAATATAAATCTAATAACTCTTTGGTAGCGCCTCTTTCATTTGTGAGACATTTTGTTGGACCACAACAAACAGTGCAGAATCCACTGTGATTTTAAAAATATATATATACATTTTTCTTTAACATACATAAGCGCTTAGTAAACAGTGTATTGTCTGGGTCAGTTTACTTATACATAATAATAGTGATGATAATAATATTTACTTATACATAGTAATAATCTTTCAACTTCTAATTTCTATCTCTATTATCTAACCATTGATAAAGCAAATCCCATGTTGAAAAATATAATGTATCTTCTTTATCCTTTATCTTTAATGTTAACCTATCCATTTCTGCACAATCTAGTATTTTTTAAATTATTATTTCATCTGTAGGAGTTCCCTCATTTTTCCAGTGCTATGCAAATACAATTCTCACTGCTGTCAAAACATGTAGTATTAAATATATATTCCTATTGTCGTATTTTTCTGGCAATATATCTAACAAAAATATTTCTGGCTTTAAATCTATATGTTGCTTTGTGCCACTGTGATTTTTACTCCTGTTAAGGATATTGATGTTGTATTACCAACCAGCAGAGTAACTGCACAAGGAAACGTTGCTGAGAGCAATGAATAAGAAAACTGGTTTAGCAAAAGTTTACTTTATCGTAGGAAAAAGCAGTCGCATAGTCATAAACAAATTCCAAGTCTTCACCAATTAAATCAGTCCAGTAGTTACAGTAAAACAAACTCACTCTGGTTCACAAACCACAATGGTAGCAGATCCATCCAATGATGATTAACAGATAGCAGCTCCTTCACAATAGCAGCTTCTTTACAATAGCAGCTTCTGACCAGGTTACAATGCTTTGTTTAAATATACTCCCAACTAGTCATTATCCAATTACAGCATGACTCAGCAAGAACGTAACATTTACAGCTTAAAGTTACAGTATACATATATTGCCTGGACAACTGGTTAGGCCCAAACTATATCCTAACAACTCCCCTTGTTTTTTGATCCTCTCCCCTCTTAATCGTAAGAAAATCCATCTAGGATCACTGCAGCTGACTCATCTACTCTAGTTTTCTGTGCCAATATTGACCAATCAGGTATATCTGGAATATTTACAAGCACGGACAGGAGGGCCTAGCCCTTTTCTCTTGTTGCATCATAGCAACTGGTATTTAAAGTATGCTTATAATTCTGGAGATGGTATCAGTAGCATAATCGTTCATGAATTTGTCCAGTCTTTTTAAAATAATCCCTGTTAGTAAAATAATCCATATTGACATTCCATAATTTTAACCATTTGTTGGGAAAAGAAGTGCTTCTGATCTAGAGTGGCTGTCTCTGCATTTAGTTTCAGTGGATTATTTAAAAACCTAATATTGCGAGAGGGAAGTGTTCCTAACTTACATTTTCTATATCTTGAATGATTTTATGTCTTCAGTCACGTATCCCATTGCTTGCCTTACTCCACGTTAAAAAACTGTAATCATTGTAGTTCTTCATTGGAGTACGATAGTCCTTGACTTACAACCACAATGGAACCCAAAACTGTGGCTAAACAAGACAGTTGTTAAATGAGTTTTGCCATGTTTTATGACCTTGTTTGCCACAGTTGTTAAGTGAATTACTGCAGCGTTCCAATATTTGAGGGGCTGAAACGGAGAGGAGGGGGACAAGCTATTTTCCAAAGCAGCCAAAGGCCAGACAAGGAATAATGGATGGAAACTGATGAAGGAGTGATTCAATCTGGAAATAAGGGCAATTTTTCTGACAGTGAGAACAATCAACCAGTGGAACAGCTTTGCCTTTGGAAGTTGTGGGAGCTTCATCACTGGAAGCTTTCAAGAAGAGACTGGACTGCCATCTGTCAGGAATGGTGTAGGATCTCCTGCTTAGATGAGGGGTTGGATTAGATGACCTACAAGGTCCTTTCCAACTCGGTTATATCTGTTAAATAACATGGTTGTTAAGTGAATCTGGCTTCTGCATTGACTTTGCTTGTCAGAAGGTCACAAAAAGGGGATCACATGACCCTGAGACACTGCAACTGTCATAAATACATGCGAGATGGGGATCCTGCAATGGCCATGTCAAAACTGGTCATGGGTCACTTTGTTCAGGGCCGTTGAAACTTCTAACAGTCACCAAAAGAATGGTTGTAAGTCAAGGACTACCTGTCCTTGCAACTTTTTTTTTGTTTGCCTTTTTTGCATCTTTTCCAGCTCTGCAGTATCCTTTTTGAGGTACCGTCAGAATCGATCCAATATCTACAATACGTTCTGTTTATTACCAGCTAATCTGGAGATTCACATTCACTTTTAGGAGGTTGTAAAAACCTGAAGTGTTGAAGGGCCCAAATTCCCCATCTGGATGATTGTCACCATCGGTGTGACGTCTCCTGCGCGCTGAAATAATTCACTCACTGAATATACTCTAGGGAAAAGTCGCCACATTAGAATAAAATGAAAGTGTAAAAAAGAATTCATTACCATACATCCACATCTGTTACCTGCTGAAGAAGCACAACTGGTTAGGAAATCAGTATAATTAGACTGTTTATTTACAAGACATTCCCAGTTAATTAGACACTGTGTTTTGAGAGAGTTAATTTATTTATATGTACAGATAGAATAGAATAGAATAAGAATAGAATAGAATAGAATAGAATAGAATAGAATAGAATAGAATAGAATAGAATAGAATAGAATAGAATAGAATAGAATAGAATAGAATAGAATTCTTTATTGGCCAAGTGTGATTGGACACACAAGGAATTTGTCTTGGTGCATACGCTCTCAGTGTACATAAAAGAAAAGATACATTCATCAAGAATCATAAGGTACAACACCTAATGATAGTCATAGGGAAACAGTCAGTATAAATCTTAAGGATAGTACTGGTTTAGAGCCTTGGTGTATTTTACGAACTCTCTACTTTTGAAGTTAGAGATTCCAAACATCTTGAAAAATTTTGAAATTCAAACCAATTGCTTTTTAGGCTAAAGCAGCAGCTGATGGGGCAGGAAGAGAGATGGAAGGCAGCTTTGTCACGGCTTCTGGGCCTGGGAAATAGGGTCAGTTTTGCAGCCAAGAGAGTTGATACCATCCAAGGTAAGCTATGGAGCAATCTGGACATTAATGATCTTCACTGTAATCTTGTCTGGCATGTTTCCCCCCATTTATTTATTCAATTTCTATAGCCGCCCATCTCGATTCAGTTAATTCTTTATACCAGGAATGGGGAACCATGGCCCTTTTATGACTGGTGGACTTCAATTCCCAGAATTCCTGAGCAAGCCCTGCTGGCTTCCTGTAATATAATGGCTCAAGAATTCTGGGAGTTGAAGTCCCCCTGTCATAAAAGAGCCATGGTTCCCCACCCTTGCTTTATGTACTATTAAACCATTACAGGTAGTCCTTGAGTTATGACCACAATTGGGCCCAAAATTTATGTTGCTGAGTGAAACATTTAAGTGAGTTCGTCCCATTTTGCAACTTTCATTGCCACAATGGTTAAGTGAATCATTGCATTTGTTAAGTTAGTAATGGTTGTTAAGTGAATCTGGATTCCCCACTGACTTTGCTCTTCAGAAGGTTACAAAACGTGACCCCAGGATACTACGCTATATGAACTAGTTGCCAAGCATCCAAATTTTGATCTTGTGACCGTGGGGATGCTGCAATGGTCGTAAGTGTGAAAACTGGTCATGTCCCCCCTTTTTTTTCCAGTGCCCTTGTAACTTTGAATGGTCACTAAATGAACTGTTGTAAATCAAGAACTACCTGTACGTTACTTCCCGTAGAACAAGAAAAAGCAATTCAGCTATGGTTTTACAAAATATTTGTTTTGAATTATTGTTTTCAAGTAAGCTTCCTGCTCTTCTGGTGGGTGTTATTTTTAGAAATTTGCCGCTATTGTCTGTTGAAGGCACTGAAATGGAAATTCTAAACATTTCTCTTGGCTTATTGCAATACAAATGTTAATTCAAATAAAGGAAATCCCCTTTGCACTTTGTTTTGTTACAATAACACCAAGTATTGCAACATGTTTCACAGAGAAGTTCAGGGCTTTTTCTGTCACTACAAACTGCAGGACATGAGATTTTAAAACTGATTCCAGTTGAGTATTATAAAAAGCATCTTAAGCCTGAATATTTAAACAGTGGATCTAATTATCAAGTGAGGTGGTGGGCTCCCATTCGTTTTTCTGGGTTGAGGCAAAAATACTAATTTGGATTCCTGAATACATAGACAATCCTAATATTAAACATTTTTTTTTGCTGTCTGGTCTGGTAAAGTCAGTAAGGAGCAGAATAACCTGAGTTCTAGTCCTATCTTTACTGGTTATTTTGGATCACTCATTTCCTCTCGGCACCTAGGAAGAAGGCAGCGGCAAACCTCTTCCCAAAATGTAGCCTAGAATATTGTGTGGCCTTATCCTTGCAATTAGCCAAAATCAAGTTTGACTTGCACACATAAATATATATAAATATATGTGTATCCTGCGGTAACTTATATAGTACTTGTAAATTGTAAAAACAAAACATTTGTGATGTGATATAAAATAGCATCAACAATGAAGATAAAGAACAAATAGGGACAAAAATAAGATAATGAAGACTAAAAAAACCCAAGCAGGGACAAAAAATGATAATAATTACGGTGCATTGTGTAAGTTAATGATCTTGGTGGATTCCACCTTAGCAAAGGTGTGAAATAAATGCAAATAGAAGTCTTAACATCTTTACTAAGCTATAGTTTGTGGAAGCCATGATATAAAACTGATATTAAACAGATGATGAACTTGTGGCATGGCAGAAATTATTCTCTTGTTTAAAACCATTACAGCTGCGTGCCTACCACTTCTTATCCTATTATTCGAGTCACCTTTGGTGAGATGGGCAGGATGGATGGATGGATGGATAACTGCAGTCAGTGATCACTGCCAAAACAAAACTTAATTACTGTGATCAACGTATAGTGCTTATTTTTTGGAGCTTGGGTTTTCTTTTTAGTTTTTTGTTAGATGGCCTAGACTAGGGGCCCCAACTTCTGGCCGTGGCCTACTATTGGGCCATGAGCTATTTACAAGCGGGCCGTGGAAATGGCAGGCGAGTTTGTGCCCATGCATCTCCATTTGCGTGAGCAACGGGCAAGTATGTACACGCACACTCCGTTCGTGTGAATGGCAGGCGTGCGGGCACACCACCCACACAAGTGGAGCTGTGCACATGCATGCGCTTACCAGCTGCTTACGCACAACCATCCCCTCTCCCTCCCCACCAGTCCACAAAGCCGGAAAAGTTGGGGAACTCTGGGCTAGACACATTTATATTTTACTGTGTTCTACTGATCTAGGTGAAATGTTAATATAGATATATTAATATAGATATAAGCGCCTTGGTAGCGCAGCAGACTAAAGTGCTGTTAAGTAGCACCAGCTGCCTGCAATTACTGCGAGTTCAAATTTCACCAGGCTCAAGGTTGACTCAGCCTTCCATCCTTCCGAGGTAGGTAAAATGAGGACCTGGCTTGTGGGGGCAATAAGCTGACTTTGTATAAAAAAGAACACCGCTTAGGGGGAGCTGAAAGCCCTACTAAGCAGATATATACAAAAGTATGAAGGCTATTATTGCTTAACGCATTGTAAGCTGCCTTGAGTCTCCGAAGAACGGCGGCATATAAAATTGAACCAGTAAATAAATAAATATGCCATACACCAGTGGTGGGTTGCTATCAATTTGCACTGGATCGGGTGAACTGGTGCGCAGAAGCGCCACCCGCTCACAGACAAACTAGTTGCAACAGGATTTGGAACCCACTCCTGCCATACGCTAAATAAATAAATAAATGTTGCCCCCTTATTTGGGGTATTTCTTTTGTGGAGGATTGATCTTATTGTCATTGAAATGTTCATCAACTGTTGTTTCTTTTCATCTTCAAGTAAAAATAACTTTCAGACTTTTGTGAATTCAGGAGTCAGGAGGGGGGGGAATAATTTTGTTTTAATTAAGTGTAGTAGTGTATGAAATGGCTTCCTTAACTCTGGTATTTCTGCATTCATTGAAATAACCTTTATATTTCATACGATAAGCTCCTTCCCACGCTGTAATTATATAATTACGTACATCTCAGTTTGAGGAGTTTATTTTTACCGTTCGGTTTCTATTTTGCGTTCTAGGGCTTGTATGTCGGAAAATAGCACTGGCAAAGCTTCAGCGAGAAGAAAAACACGTTGCAGGGACAGACCAAGTGTAAGTTCAAAATTCCAGGTCCCAGAAATAACTACAGTAAAAGGCAGGTTGGTTAAACTCTTGATAATTCTGTATGTTTATTTAAAGGGGCTGGGCCAATTACTTTCTCCGCTCTTTTGCATATTACAGATTATTATTATTTGAGGATATTGAGGCTGATAAATTACTTCCTATGGCTATTCAGCACATATATGGCTAAAATGGAGTTTTGAATTCCAACCAAATGCTATACTTTTCTGCAAATAGCCTGTCCTTGTGTTAGACCTCCTGTGGGTCCCAGGACCCATTTGTGCCCTCACACAGCTCTAGAATGGGGTGACATTTTGTAACTTTTAAAACTTCCCCAGACCTTCCCTCTTGTATGCAAAAACGTGGCTAAAAGTCCCCATCTGTTGATTTTTCATCCAGATCCCTTTACAGACTCTTAAGTAGGACACAAATATGGCGAAATCTCAAAACCCCGAAAAAGTTTTCCCATCTGTGATCCATATATGGTGAATTACATCAGAGAGAGAAAAGCTGGAATGAATGCCTCAGATATTTTGAGTACAGGTAGTCCTCGAGTTATGACCGCAATGGAGCTCAGAATTTCTGTGGCTTAAGTGAGACATTTGTTAAGTGAGCTTCGCCCCATTGTACAACATTTTTCTTGCCACAGTTGTTAAGTGAATCACTGCAGTTGTTAAAGTTAGTCACGTGATTGTGAAGTGAATCTGTCTTGCCTGTTGACTTTGTTTGTCTGAAGGCCTTAAAAGGTGATCACATGGTCCCGGGATATTGCAATCGTCATAAATATGAGTCAGTTGCCAGGCCTCTGAATTTTGATCCACGTGACTATCGGAATGTCATAACGGTCGTAAGTGTGAAAAACAGTCAGAAGTCACTTTTTTTCAGTGCTGTTGTAACTCCACAAACAGTCTCTAAATGAACTGTTGTAAGTCGAGGATTACCTGTATTTGGGAGGTAGAGCTAGAAACCAGAACTTCTAAGCATCAGTGCAATTAAGTCACAATATATACTTCGTTCATGGACAAGGTGAAAAGAAAAAGTCCCAAGTATGATTCAACACTTACGGCTTCCGCTCGCCCTTTCTTTCCAGGATTCAGCCATCGTATGAAGACCTGCAAGCTGAGTTACACATGCTGCATGAGGAACGAGACCGACTCTCTGCGGAGCTTAAACATGGGGCTCAACTGATAGAGAAGAAGGTGGCTGAAGCAAGAGAGAGAGGTGATTACTATGTGAAATACTATTGTATTTCAGACAGTTGGTGCAGGCTGGCAAGATATTCCACACAGCTCAACATTCTAGAAAACGGGCAACTCAGGAAAAAAAATCCAGTTTTAGCCCGTTCTTCGCCCAGAGATATAGGAAATCTTTCACATGGAAGAAAATTCAGCTGTGTCCACAGCTGGAATCTGAAATAATGCGGCAAGGAGGCCTTGTTTGTTCACTCATGCTTCCCTGTTTTTAAGGCTGAATTGAACAATTTTTTCCAACTTCTGGGGAAGGAATATAGAAATATTGGTTTGCTGTCTCCTGTTCTCATTTTGACCCTTTCTTTTCTCTCTTCTCCCAAACAGTGGAGACTGATCTGAGCAAAATGAGGGGAACGTTGCAGCACCTGCAGGAGACCCTAGAGGCAAAGACAGCGGCAGAGCAGGAACTGAGGCAACAATTGGAGGCTGCAGAAAAGCAACTGGAAACAACCAACAGTGAGCTCCAGAGGACTGCCGGAGCTGCAGATAGTTTGAGACAGGAGGTGGGACAATTAAGAGCAGAGTATGAGAGAGGTATGTTAAGTTCTTCAGAAAATCAGGAAGAATTGATTTCTGGAGAGAAGTAAGCTCTTGCATTAGAAGGTTCGTTTTTTCCCCCTATGATAATGAGTAGAAACAATTAGAAATTCCTGTGGCTGCAGGAATGCAATTGTAACACCAAAACACAGAGAGCTACAGTTCTGTATTAAGATATGCCTTGTATCTCAAGTATATTATCTGTAAACTGAATTTTCTGTGCTGAATCAGACACTTGTAGACTTACTTCTTCCTAAAATATTGGATCAGCCCCTTCTTCCCTGAACGTGAACAATAATTGCGTTTTTTTAGCTTAATGAGAAAGGCTGGGTTGAAGATACACCTGAGATATGAAGTTCTTTTTAAAAAAGGTTCCCATCTATTTGAAGTCCTCCTTAATGGACATTGAGGGTTTTTTCCCCCTGCTCCTTCTGAGATGTTTGTTGTTGTTGTTAGTTGCAAAGTCATGTCCAACCCATCGCGACTCCATAAACAATGTTCCTCCAGGCCTTCCTGTCCTCTACCATCCTCTGGAGTTCATTTAAGCTCATGCCTACTGCTTCAGTGACTCCATCCATCCACCTCATTCTCTGTCATCCCCTTCTTCTGTTGCCCTCAATCTTTCCCAGCATTAGATTCTTCTCCAATGAGTCCTTCCTTCTCATTAGGTGGCCAAAGTATTTGAGTTTCATCTTCAGGATCTGGCCTTCTAAAGAGCAGTCAGGGTTGATCTCCTCTAGGACTGACCGGTTTGATCGCCTTGCAATCCAAGGGACTTGCAGGAGTCTTCTCCAGCACCATTGTTCAAAGGCCTCAATTCTTTGGCGCTCAGCCTTCCTTATGGTCCAACTTTCACAGCCATACATTGCAACTGGAAAAACCATAGCCTTGATTATATGCACTTTTGGCAGGGTGATGTCTCTGCTTTTTAGTATGCTGTCTAGATTTGCCATAGCTTTCCTCCCCAGAAGCAAGCATCTTTTAATTTCTTGGCTGCAGTCCCCATCTGCGGTGATCTTGGAGCCCAGGAAAATAAAATCTGTCAGTACCTCCATTTCTGCCCCCTCTATTTGCCAGGAATTGAGAGGACCAGATGCCATGATCTTAGTTTTCTTAATATTGAGTTCCAAGCCAACTTTTGCACTCTCCTTCTTTACCAGCATCAAGAGGCTCTTTAGTTCCTCTTTGTTTTCTGCCATTAGACTGAGATGGGTAGGTAATTTTTTTTCAGACTGACAGAACATGATCAGATTGGAGGACTTCCAACATTTTTTTCCCCAGCTCTTTCATTTTATATTATTTATTCTGACTTCCTGGATGCAGCAATATTCTTAAATACTATCATCAATTATATAACAGCAAAATGGCTATTGCTATTTTCATATAATGGGTGCCCCAACAGTTGAATATATATATTAGATGGGCCACTCATTGCTTGGAGTCCTTATGGGGCGCATACAAAATCCCCCAAATCTCCCTATTTAAAATATAAAAATTATATAATTGAGATTGGAGGCTTATTACCTATGAGTGATGGATAGGGGTTGGTATAATTAATGAATCTAATAAGCAATTATGCATAACAAGAAGGGCTTTATTTAGGTTTGGTAGTTGCATTTAAACATGGAGAGCTAAAAGGACCATTTCCCAATAGCAGAAATCACATGGAATCCAGGGCATTAAGTTTAGAAAAACAGGGGTTACGAGCAGTAGGCATTTAGTTATGAGCTCTGGTGGCTCAGTAGACTAAGGCAGTTATTAACATCCACTTACATCTGCTGCCTGCAATTACTGCAAGTTCAAATCCCACCAGGCTCAAGGTTGACTCAGCCTTCCATCCTTTCTAAGGTAGGTAAAATGAGGACCCAGATTATGGGGGCAATAAGATGACTTTGTATAAATATACAAAAGTATGAAGGCTATTGCTTAACACATTGTAAGCCGCCCTGAGTCTCTGGAGAAGGGCGGCATATAAATCAAATTAAAAAAAAAAAGTTAAGGTCAATGCCATTTCTTCTCAGCCCTACAGGAGAAGGTAACGGAAGTTGAAAGGCAACTGCGGAAGGATCTCTCTGAAATGGAAAAAGCACTTAATACAGCACGGAGAGAACACGCCAAAGCAGGTAAGAGTTGTCACGCTGTTGTCTATGGAAGAAGGCTGAAGATGTTTTATCTGTGGCAGAAATATTTTAAAAAACCTTTTGTGGTAAAGGGATAACAGAAGATTTTTACTACAAGGCCGAGCTACGGTTAAGGTTGCAAGATGGACTACTCGGGTCCATGCTAAAAAAATTATATTTATTTATTAAATTTATATGTTGCCCATCTCACTATCAAGTGACTGGACGACAGGTTGCAGTTCAGGAGGGAAACCCATTCTATCCAGAACTTAGCCTGGAATGACCTTTATCTGAACTTCCAAAGAGCTGCTGCCATTCACAGTAGATGGCCTGCATCGGTTGACTGACCTTAGGGCAGTCGGGTATACGTGGCAAGAGTATATGAATCCCTCTTTAAATGTGCTTACATCCTTAGTGGTTGCCCTTCGGCAAGCTGAGCGACAGGCAGCCAGAGACAAAGCAAGGAGTGAGGAACTGGCAACAATTCAGGAGTCTGCAAGACAACAGGAAATAGCCCGTCTAGAAGGACTTCTGAAAGAGCTTGAGAGGGACAAAAACGTGTTAATGGTATGTTCAAGCAGTAAGGGGGGAATTGTTTACCCCATTGCTGGCTTTTCATTAAGATTGCTTCCTTCCTCTTATAGGCCACCTTGAGGCAAGAAGGGCTATTAGCCCAGTATCGAAAGAATCGGCTGCCAGCAGTCCCAGCTAAGTCAATTGGAAAGACAGGAACTAGTCCTCCATCTAAAGGTATAGATTTGTTTCCTGAGAATTCTACTTTTTCCCTTAAAAAAATATATTGTTTTATCATAAAAAAGAAAACACAAAACAGTAAAAACAAACAAACAAAATGAAACAAAACAAAAGATGTTATCTAGATAAATAGATGTTATATCTATCTATCTATCTATCTATCTATCTATCTATCTATCTATCAAAAAGTCAACAGGTTAAACTAAATATTACACTAATCTCCAAAAAAAAATAATCTCCAAATCCCTCTGTTAACCATCCATTATTATATTTAACTCATAGAAAGTCCATCAACGGTTTCCAGTTTCTTATAAAGTTGCCTAATCCATTATCTCTAAACAAAGCAGTTAATTTTGCCATCTCTGCTAATTCAGTCAATTTCAAAATCCATTCTTCATTTTTTCCCCTGTGCTATCTCCAGTTAACATAAGTATCATATGTTGCTTCCTGCAATCCTTTGCAATTCTTATTGTTAGCTGATTTGTAAACGTTTGAGAGTTTTTTCCTAAATTTTAGTGTTTCCTTTTTCTTCTGGCTTAAGGATGCCTGCCCCTAACACATCATATCCTTTAAAGATATTTCTTTTCACAGAATCCCTATTTGCTGTGTTGGATGACTTACAAACTCTGGGTGCTGCTATCTTGGAGGAGGAAAAGCCTGACAAAAATACAAACACCATTATGGACACTTAAAAATACAGTGGGAAAATATTGGAGAAGCAAGGATGAAAGAAATCATTTTATTTTGTAATAAAAATGATGTAAATAAATTTATATTTGAAATGTTCGGTTTCTTTTATCAAAGTTCTGATTGTCTCATAAAGACTATCACAGATCTCCCACATGTTTGGATGGGGAAAAATAGTTTAGGACCTCTAAAAATCATACCAATTGATATTACATAACACAGTTAGGCCTATTCCTTGCTATATTGTTCTTAACAATAGATTAATCAATTACATTCAGTTTTAAGGCAACTGGGATGATTTCACCACAGCCACATAAGCAATAAGATGGTTAACTTTTTTAGATATCAAATTATAATATCCATTCCATTGTAATTCTATGGCTTCATACTATGGTGATTTTATTATGGTTTTATCTTACTTTATTTTCTATATAGTATTGTTCATATATCTTACACACAGACATACGCACACACACTTTCTGAGACTTTAAATTAAATTTGCATATCTGTGTGCATGACCTCTGTAAATGCCATACATTAAATAAATAAATAAATAAAAGTATAACATTAGATTCAATCTGAAACACTCATTTTGCTGGACCAGATAAAAAGGAAGTAAAATATTATGTTCTGAAAGGAATTTATCAACAAAACCAAAGAGAAACAGTTACTCTCTAGAAAATACAAATAGCACATACTGGTAGAACCATTTAAATTCTTTAAGGCATCCAGCTTTCTATTTTTGCTACCACTGCTTAAGAACCTCTGTTAATACATTAAATAAGCTCACCATGCTTATTTCTTCTCAAAATGCTCACCATTCCCCCCCTCCCCCCCAAAAAGACCAAAAGATATACTGGCTAATGTTTCCATATGAGCAAATTTATTCCACATAACGGTTCCAAATTATAAACCTTCCCTCCCTGACCATGCCTCCCTTCATTTGTTTTTTAAGGAATTGTTGCTTTGGGAAAAGGAGAAAGAATTGCCAGGGAAGGAATTTAATAGAACTATGAAAATGGAGATTCAACATCCTAGTGCCGTGATGGCGAACCTATGGCACGGGTGCCACAGGTGGCACGCGGGGCCGTATCTGTGGGCACACGAGTGTTGCCCTAGCTCAGCTTCAGCACACATGCGCGCACCAGCCACCTGATTTTCAGCCCTTCTGGGCCTACCGGAAATCAGGAAACAGGCTGTTTCCAGCCTCCAGAGGGCCTTCGGGAGAATGGGATAGCAATTTTCACCCTCCCCAGGCTCCTAGAAAGCCTCTGGAGCCTGGGGAGGGCGAAAAACGGGCCTACTGGGGCCACCGAGCCAAAAGTGGGGGGAGCGCGGGGGGTTTCACATGCACGGGGGACAGGGTGCATTGAATTATGGGTGTGGGCACACATGCGCACAAACCCCCCACGCTCCCCCCACTTTTGGCACGCGACGGCAAAAAGGTTAGCCATCACTATCCTAGTGCTTCTGCCAAGCATTGGGAATAGGGAATTCCACCCTGTTTCTGCCTACTAGAGGGATTGGGATACTTAAATCTTATCTTTAACCATCTCTTGATTTGACTGAATCTTGATTGGTTTGAATGGTGGAAATGTCTTTTCTGGTGCTTCGGTCTTACTTTGAATAATTTCAGTGTGTTAAGCATACTATTCAAAGGCTCAAAAAGTTCTTAAACACATACCATTCTTGTTTTCTTTCCAGTACGTTCAGCATTTACAACACCTGCTGTATTTTACAAGTACCCAGTGGCCCTATTCCACCTTTTGTACATTACTTTTGCAGAGAAATAACTGTCTTCCTCTTTACTAGGAAGAAGGCAGGGTGAGGCTCTTTAGAAATGGTTGACAGCCTGATGATGTTTCCCTCTTTGCTGCTTATTTTTTCCAATAGTGTGGGAAGAACAGAAGAGGGTGGTTTGTTGACTGGTGACCCCCTTAAATAAAATAACTTGAGTTGGAAGGGACCTTGGAGGTCTTCTAGTCCAACCCCCTGCTCAAGCAGAAGACCCTAAACATTTCAGGCAGATGCTGACAATCTCTTCTTTAAAATCTCCAGTGATAGAGCACCACAACTTCTGAAGGCAAGTTTTTCCACTGATTAATTGTTCTAAATGTCAGGAAATTTCTCCTTAGTTCTAGGTGGGGTTTTTCTCCTTGATCAGTTTCCATCCACTCTTTCAAAGTGGCTCTTCCCTCAAACAAGGAATCCTTGTGGATTCTCACACCCCATCACCACCTCCTGCCCATCCTTCAAGGGGGTTCTCAGCTTGCCCATACAGGTTGTCTTCAACTTACGACCACAGTTGATCCCAAAATTTCTGTTGCTAAACAAGACACTCGTTAAGTGAGTGTTGTCCCATTTAACAACCTTTCTTGCCTCAGTTAAGTGAATCACTGCAGTTGATAAAGTTAGTAACCCGGTTAAGTGAATCTGGCTTCCCCATTGGCTTTCTGGCTTGTCAGAAAGTCATAAATGATGACCACATGATCCTGAGACACAGCAATATAAATATGAACCAGTTGCCAAGCATATAGAATAGAATAGAACAGAACAGAACAGAACAGAATTTTTTATTGGCCAAGTATGATTGGACAAACAAGGAATTTGTCTTGGTGCATATGCTCTTGGGGTATATAAAAGAAAAGATACATTCAAGAAACATAAGGTACAACACTTAATGTAGCCATAGGGAAAGTCAATATAAATCTTAAGGATACCAGCAACAAGGTAACACTCATAAGTGGGAGGAGATGGGTGATAGGAACGATGAGATTATTAATGGTAATAGTAATGCAGACTTAGTAAATAGTTTCACAGTGTTGAGGGAATTATTTGTTTAGCAGTGATAGCGTTCGGGAAAACTTTTTGTGTCTAGTTGTTCTGGTGTGCAGTGCACATGATCATGGGGATGTTGGAAAGGTTGTAACTGAAAAAACGGGTCATTAGGTCAAATGTCTCCGGAGATTCCCAATCATCCAGGTCATGGTTGCCCCAAAGGTGCCTTTTCAAGAGGCAACCTGATTTTCTGGTTTTTCTTATAAGACTCTGAAGAAGCTTCTTGGATGAGAAGCGAAACGTCTTCAAAGAAAAACCAGAAGGTCCAGTTGCCTCTTTTAAAAAAAGCACCTTTGGGTCATAAGTCACTTTTTTCAGTGCCGTTGTAACTTTGAACGGTCACTAAACGAGGTAAGTCGAGGATTCCTGTTACTTGGCAACTTTCTAGCTAGGAAGCGAAGCTGGGAAGCGGCCCATCCCGCCAATAGTCCTCGCTCCTCCCACCTTCCCTCCCCTCTTTCCCCCCTCCTCCTCCCTCCCGCCACCCAATCGCCATCCGCCGGCCGAACGCGCCAACGAGGCCGAACCCCCACCTTGACGCTACCAACCAATCAGAGCCTTTCCTCCACCCCAAGCCCGGCGTCTGGCCTCGCGCGCTTTATGCTGGCCGGCCCGCCCTCGAGCCTTCCCAGCCAACGGGACAGCGAGGCTTTCTTTTGGAGAGGCCAATCGGCATCGGAGGCTACGGCCGCTCCTCCTTCCCCTCGCTTCAGCCGGGCCAATCGGAAGGCAGCGCGCGCCGCTCGGAGCCCCGGGGAGCGGCTTTTGACAAGGGAGAAAGCCTCGGGGCCAGAAGCGAAGCGCGGACCTTTATAAGGCGATTCGAGGCGTCGCCAAGGAGACGGAGATTCGAGAACCCTCCGGCCTCCCCACCACCACGCCCAAGATCGCTCGTTGCTACGGCGACGCCCGGGTTCTAGAACCGAACCGCGTTGCCTGAGCAGAACGCTTGCAAGGAAGGGCGGTCGACTTCGCTGCCGAGCAAACCGGAGAGACAAGAAATCTGCAACTTTTTGTGGCCGGCCGGTATAAATTCGAATTCATTTCCAGGATCCTCACCCCGCTGGAGAAAACCGAGCCGGTTTCGATCCGGTCCTTCGAGATCTGCATCCTCCCTTTCCCTGAGGAAGATGCTGGAAGAAGCCCGGCGGGGCTGATTTCCACGAACTCGGGACCTGCGGGGTAGTTTTAAAGCTCGCGAATTATTTATTGTCCCTGCCGTGGAAACCTGAGACCTTCCTGCAGAAGCGGGCGGGGGGGGGGGGGAAGACTTCACGCAAGAATTCCCATGGCGAGTTGCAGACACGGGTGTTTTGCACCGGCAATGCGGGTCAGGAGTCAATCTGACTCGAAACTGCTCTCGAGGAACTAATTGCCCTTAAAATGTCTTGCAACGCGTGTCATGCAATGCGTGTCATGCAAACCGGTGGTCTTGTCATGATGAGATGAAAGGGGCTGCATGACTGAAGAAGCCTTATTATTTTTCTTCTTCTTTGCAGTTAAATCAATTGGGGTTAATCAAGGAAGCTGTGCTGATGGGAGGACCCCGGACTGCCCACCCCTCACTGACCCACCTTCAGGTAGAGGTGAACCTGTCATTGCACAACAGCCTGTGATTTGGGACATTCAGCCAATTTTTGTAACAATCTCAGTTTTTTGCAATTGACCTTATTGTTTTACATCCAGTCCTTGCTGCTTTTCCCTTAAAAAAAAGGTTGCTGGCTTGTCACAGCGGAAAGTCAACTTGCCGGCTTGCAGGTGGAGTGACTGAACTCTGCTTTAGACCTTCTTTGTCACCTGACACCACCGTCTTTGGATTGAGGGAGACCTAGCCATGCTTTCTGAAGCTCTGCCCTGCTTCCAGTTACTCCGGATGGGCCCAGCCTCTTCTGGGGATTTGCCAAACCGGGATCTCTACACTTTCCGACCTGCCAAGCCCAGCTGCATTTATCGTTTGGGTCGCCGAGCTGAAGTTTGTGATGTCATTCTGGTGTCCGAACAGAACCCAGCCTTGATCTCCCGGGTCCATGCGGAGATACACGCAGAACGGGATGCTGACAGCATGGCGGGGGAATGGCGAGTTGGCCTGGTGGACTGCAGCAGTTATGGTGAGTTCTTGTGAACACAAGTAGCCTTTGACTGACAACAGTTCATTTAGTGAAGTGTTCAAAGTTCACTAAATGAACTTTAGTGTTCAGAGTTACAACGGCACTGAAAAAAGTGACTTATGACCATGTTTCACACTTAACGACCGTTGCAGCATCCCCGTGGCCACGTGATCAAAATTCAGAGATGCCCGGCAACTGACTCGTTATTTTATGACAGTTGCTGTGTCCCAGGGTCATGTGATCACTTTTTGCGGCCTTCTGACAATGGGGAAGCCAGATTCACTTAAACAATTGGGTTTGCCAACTTGACAAATGCAGTGATTCGCTTGACGTGGCACAAAAGGTCATAAAATGGGGCTAAATTCACTTAACGAATGTCTCGCTTAGCAACATAAATTTTGGACTCAATTATGGTCATAAGTAGAGGATTACCTATATTCTGCTGCTAAATCCTGGCCTGTTTATTTACATCCCACTTTTATTAGTTTTATAAATAGCTCAAGGCGGCCAACACACATAATACTCTTTCTGTCTTTTATTTTCCCACAACAACCCTGTGAGGTGGGTTGGGCTGAGACTGATTGGTCCAACTCAGGATCTCTTGGTTTCTAGGTGTTAAGCACAACAGCAAAAAGTTCAGACACTTCTTCCTAAATGTATTGAATTTCACTACAGCTGGACTTTTGAGGGTTTAAAAGAATTGCTTTTATTTATTCATTTATTTTGAGGACTTCAGAACAGAACCCACAGCTCAGAAGTTGAATAATTGCTTAGACTAATACAGGTAATATTTATATAAGGGGTGTCAACCTTATACTTTAAAAGTCAAGTTCATTGCTGAAGGAGAAACACACATTCCAAAAAGCCTGATACGAAACAAACTACAATGTAGGTAGTCCTCAACCTGCGACCATAATTGAGCCCAAAATTTCTATTGCCATGTGAGACAGTGGTTAAGTGAGTTTTGTCCCATTTTACGACTTTTCTTGCCACTTGTTAAGTGAATCACTGCAGTTGCTCAGTTAGTAACACGGTTGTTAAGTGAATCTGGCTTCCCCATTGACTTTGCTGATCAGAAGGTCGCAAAGGGGGATCACATGTCCCTAGAACGCTGCAACCAGCGTTGTGAAATCAGTTACCAAGCAATGTGAATCAGTTACCAAGCATCCGAATGTAAATCACATGACTATGGGGAGACTGCAACGGTCATAAGTGTGAAAAATGGTCATAAATCACTATTTGCAGTGCCGTTGTAACTTCAGACGGTCATTAAGTGAACTGTTGTAATTCAAGGACTACCTGTAGAGTCTTTGACAGGTAATCCTTGATTTAACAACCATAACTGAGCTCAGAATTACAGTTGTAAATCATACCTGTCCTTAAGCTGGTCATCACAAGCTTGACCTGATTTTACAACTTTTTTTTTCTTAAATGAATTCTGAAGTTATTAAGTGAACCCATTTTTCTGCAGTGGGCGTTTTTTTGCCAGAAACTGCAAATAAATGCCGGTTTCTGACAAAAAACCCATCATAAATCAGGGTCATGTGACTGTGGGATGTTGCAAATGGCCATAAATGTGCCCAAAATGTGATCATAGGGGAGGGAACTGCCCATCACATCTGGGTCATAAGTACATTTTTGGGGTCTGTTATGACTTCAAACAATTGCTTAGCGGCCGGTCATACCTTGAGGACTAGAGACTACATGTAACATTTTTTCCTTCCTGTGTAATTATCCTTTTAGGTACATACATCAATGCTCTCCGCATGTCCCATGGCCAGCGGGTAGATCTGAACGATGGAGACCTTCTGACTTTCGGCCATCCCAGCCCGGTGCCCGAGGGTTGCGTGTTGCCGCCACCGCACGGCAACTCTGAGTTTTATTTCCTCTTCCAGAAAGTCCGTGTTCGGCCGCAAGACTTTGCAGCTATCACCGAACCCAAAGCCCCGTGGGCTTCTTCCTCTGGTTTCCGGCCGGTGTTGCCTTCCGACAACCATCGCATCCACCCCCTATCCCGTCATTCGCCCACCTCCCTCTCGTGCCGCCCCAAAGCCACCCTCATCCTCAGCTCCATCGGCAGCCTTAGTAAGCTGAAACCCCATCCCTTCACTTTCTCTTTGAGTCGGAGCCGATGCACGGATCCTCCCGCCCAGCCGAAACCATCCCGCAATCGACGTAAGTCGGCTCACACGGTGCTTCCTGAACTTGAGGATGAAATCGCACGTCTGGAAGAGGAACAGCCACCCCCAGATAAGGAGCAGCGCTTGGGAACTTACCGGTGTTGCCCGAGTAGCAATTTGAGGCTCCAGCAAAGAGTGCAGGAAGGGAGCAAAAGCATCCAGGAAGATATAGAACCAAAGCTTCATATCACACCGAGTGGGTGAGTCCCTTTAAGGCAGGGGTGAAATCCAGCAGGTTCTGACCGGTTCTGGAGAACCGGTAGTGGAAATTTTGAGCAGTTTGGAGAACCAGCAAATACCACCTCTGGCTGGCCCCAGAATGGGGTGGGAATGGAGATTTTGCAGTATCCTTCCCCTGGAGTGGGGTGGGAGTGGAGATTTTGCAGTATCCTTCCCCCCAGGAGTGGGGGAGGAATTGGGATTTTGCAGTATCCTTCCTGTGGAGTGGGGAGGGAATGGGGATTTTGCAGTATCCTTCCCCTGGAGTGGGGAAGGAATGGAGATTTTGTAGTATCCTTCCCCTGGAGTGGGGAAGGAATGGAGATTTTGTAGTATCCTTCCCCTGGAGTGGGGAGGGAATGGGGATTTTGCAGTATCCTTCCCCTGCCATGCCCACAAAGCCCTGGCCACCAAGCCACACCACGGCCACCAAGCCACGCCCACAGATCCGGTAGTAAAAAAAAATTGGATTTCACCACTGCTTTAAGGTCTATGTTATATGCAACATTACTTTTCTTAAAGAAGCATGGTTAAAGACACTGAGCTTGTCAGCTGGAAAGCTGACAGACTGGGTTCGAGACACTGTTCCTGCAAGGGGTGAGCGTCCATTCCTTGCTCCAGCTCCTACCAACCTAGCAGTTCGAAAGCACGCAAATGGGAGTAGATAAATAGGTACCACTTCAGTGGGAAAGTAACAGCATTCCATGTACCTTTGGTGTATAGCCATGCTGGCCGCATGACCACGGAAAATGTCTTTAGATAATGCTGGCTTCCTTGGCCAAGAAACAAAGATGAACACTGTGTCCTGGAGGCGGACACGACTGGACAGGGCAACCTTTACCTTGTGTACTTCTTTTAACAAAATACTTTTGTTTGAGAGCCAGTTTGATGTAGTGGTTAAGGCGCCAGGCTAGGAACCAGGAAACAGTTCTAGTCCTGCCTTAGGCAAGAAAGCCAGCTGGGTG
This sequence comes from Ptyas mucosa, assembly GCA_012654045.1. NCBI lineage: Eukaryota > Metazoa > Chordata > Lepidosauria > Squamata > Colubridae > Ptyas > Ptyas mucosa. The sequence goes on from WNWU01000158.1 coordinate 1,337,326, forward strand.
ACTTTGGGCCAATCACCAGGAGGCTATGAGTTCTAGTCCTGCCTTAGGCATGAAAGCTGGCTGGATGACCTTGGGACAAGTCACTCTCTCTGTCAGCCCAATCCACCGCCAAGATGCCTGGCCTGAGAATAGAATGTGAAACTATTTTGAGAAGTGCCCAGCTTCAAAGCATTTCCCGAAACATCAAATAGTGAGGCTATTGGACACTGTTGAACTGGTCAAGGAAGGAGGGCCAGGGAAAGGGGAAAATTGTAACCTTTTGTACGGGAATTCTCAGATGTAGCCTTACTTTCGCTGCAACCACTTGCCTTTAGTAAAAGAACCTATCACTTCAACCAAATGGAGTCGAGGGTCTTTCTTTCCTAGGGATCTAAGTTGGGGCAGGTCTGACACTATTTCAGGAATGTGCTTGGGTGACTATGATGCATTAGGTAAAGGTTCCCCTCGCACATATGTGCTAGTCGTTCCTGACTCTAGGGGGCGGTGCTCATTCCATTTCAAAGCCGAAGAGCCAGCGCTATCCGAAGATGTCTCCGTGGTCATGTGGCTGGCATGACTAAACGCCAAAGGCGCACAGAATGCTGTTACCTTCCCACCAAAGGTGGTCCCTATTTTTTCTACTTGCATTTTTTATGTGCTTTCGAACTGCTAGGTTGGCAGAAACTGGGATAAGTAATGGGAGCTCACCCCGTTACATGGCACTAGGGATCCAAACCGCTGAGCTGCCGACCTTTCGATCAACAAGCTCAGCGTCTTAGTCACTGAGCCACCATCTCTCTTTTTATGATAAATTACAAATGTTTTATCTCTGGTTCTTTCCAGGAAGCGTCGTGGTCGGCCTCGGAAGAATCCTCTGGGAAGCGCGGGCCAAGTTTTCTCCCAGACTCTTTCTTCCCTGGAGCCATGTGCGGCTCCCCGGTGCCACCTTCCCCAGGATGAGATGGTGGAGTGGGTCCAGTGTGATGGCTGCGATGCCTGGTACCACGTAGCTTGTGTGGGCTGCAGTTACAGTGTGGTGAAAGAGGCAGATTTTCGGTGTGTTGCCTGCCGTTCATAATGCCAGATAATTCTCCTCAGAAAACGGGTCCCATCAGTGACCGAAAAGAATTTTTTTTAAAAAAATAAGATCCCTGATGGACGCATGTGGACTACTGAAAATTTGCACAGGGTAAGCCTTCCTTCAAAGAGAAAGAAGCAGATACTGAATAGGGTGAACTGCGGATACGTGCAGAGGAAACCTTTGAGCAACCTTTGACACGTAAAAGGAGACAGACTCCTAAAAGTTATCAGTCCCGTTTCTTTGGAAATCATTGCCTTGCTTGAGAACATGCCGAGCAAGCCTTGGTGGGGATGTATCATGCTGTAAAATTGCTACCTGGTGACCCTCTGAAGAAGGTCAGTGAGAGGCCTGGAGATCAATGCAATAGACCTTCGGTGGCAGAGTCCCCACTCCTGGAATCTTTTCGTTTTTGAAATTTTTCAAACCTTTCAAAAACTTTTTCATTTGTGAAAACATTTTCGTTTTTGAAGTGTGCAGGGAAGAACAATCCGTATGTCAGTTGACTTGCACAACGAATTCGTCAAACAGCCGAATATTGTCAAAGGTCAGATTTGGCACCAACTTTCTGATCGTACCAAATGGTCTGATCACCATCAGTGCCTTACAACAGGGAGAAAGAAGGCTGTTGTGTGAACGACAGCTGCTTCCTGGAGGGGGTCAAGGGTGGCTCAAAACACAAAAGAAGCAACTTGGGAAGGCAGCTCCGAGAATTGCGTCTCCGGATTTGAGATTTGGGGCTCTTCAAATCTTCACTAAAGTTCACGTACAGTACGGGACGATTTTCCAAAAACAGGATTTGCTTTGAAAGAGGGACACCTGCTCTCTCTCCCTCTCTCTCAAACCTTTGGGGTGGGTGAGATGGCAGATGAAAAAGCAAGCATGGAGTTAAAAGATGAAGAATTAAATGAAAAACAACAACAACAACAACCCCCGAGTTCTAAATTCCAGAGAGATGAACGGGGGCTTGTATTCGAATTGATGAGGCCGGGGCTGGTACCGTTCACCATCTCCTTTGTCCGTATTTAAAGCGCGTATGTTTGCTTGAATGTTACGCCAAAAGCAAAACTAGGAAGGAAATATTTTCCATCCTCTTCACTTTTCACCCTCTTGTTTTCGCCTCCCAACACCGGGATGTGAGATTAGTGGGGGGGGGGGGGAAGGGAGGAGTTTTTTTTCTTTTAGTAATCGCTTTTTGATTTTTTTTAAAAAAAAAGCTTCTTGCACTTTATATGCAAATAAGGCAGACACATGATTGAGTGCTCCTTCTGATTTAACTTAGCCCCTCTTTAAAGGAAGCAGTCTGGCCCAGTATTTCTCAACCTCGGCAGGTTTAAGATATGCGGACTTCCATTCCTAAAATTCCCCAGCCAGCCATGCTGGCTGGGGAATTCTGGGAATGGAAGTCCGCATATCTTAAACCTGCCGAGGTTGAGAAATACTTGTGGCATCTTATGAAGGCAAATGTGTTGCTTTGTTGGTCTCAGAAAGTTCCTACAGCATTATCCTCAGTCTCCATTGTGTATATTTGTAGACGGAGAGTAAAGCTACTCTAGAAAAAGGCAAATGGCAAGTCTGATGGTCTTCAAGGGAGACCAAATCCATATGGGGGGGGGGGGAGTCTATGACAATTCGCCACAGCCAACTCAACCATGAGCCAACTCAACTGCAAGACAACTCATCATGGCCATCTCGCTCCAGGACAACTCGGTACAGGACAAGAGTTACACTAATATCAAAAGAAATGGTGGAATAGAATCTATTAAAGAAAGGGTGCCGAAGGAGGGAGAACGTGAAATGTGAGTGGCAAAAATTAAAAGAACTTGTATTTATTTTAAACGATTAAGTAGAATTGTTAAATTGTCCTGCAGCGAGTTGTCCCATTCCCTTCTGTACGCCCTCCCGGATCAAACGATCCCACAGAACCTCTTCTAACCAAGATGGCAAACCACCTTATCCGGCTGCAAATGCTTACCGTGTTTCCCCGAAAATAAGACCCTGTCTTATATTTTTTTTTGGAACCCTGAAATAAGTGCTTGGGCCTTACTGCCATGCGCTCAAAAGCCCGATTGGGCTTATTATCAGGGGATGTCTTATTTGGGGGGGGGGGAAACAGGGTATACGCCCATAAGTTTATTGAGCAGTGTTTTTTCTTTGTCTAAAGCAGCGGTGTCAAACTCGATTTCATCAAGGGCCGCATCAGGGTTGTGTTTGATTTTGGGGGACTGGGTTGGGTGTGGCCAGCATGATATCACTCGTGTCAGGGGCGCCTGTGGGGGCCCAAGCACTCTGCCAGCAAAAATGGGCTCCTGAGCTCCGTTTTTGGCTGTGATAGTCTCCTGCACCCCTCTGTCAGCGAAAACGGAGCTTGCGAGGGCCGCCTCCCGAGCTCTATTTCCCTGACAGAGGCACCGCGGGCCGATCCTTTGCTGTTTCCAGGGCAGCCCCACGGACCAGATCTAAGCATCCTGCAGACTGGATCCAGCCCCCGGGCCTTGAGTTTGACACCCCTGGTCTAAGGGTTCTTTGTACATGATAAAGGGGGTGAGTTGGTGGGTTTTTTAAAAAAATCTTTCTCGAGAGTGCTCAGTAGCCTTGATTTCTAGCATAGAAACTGAAACCCTTTTAAAAAAAAAATCTGTAAAGCCTGTAAAGCAGTGTGGTAGGTTTTCCTCAGAAACACCCAGATGTGTGCAGATAAGGCATCCCAGCTAGATAAGGCACTTCGCTTAATTGAAAGCTGGGGAGAGACCATTTTCATTCTTCTATTTAGCTGTAGATCAGTGCCAAACGACACGGGATCTGCTTGTTTAGACCAGGGGTCTCCAACCTTGGCAACTTTAAGCCTGGTGGACTTCAATTCCCAGAATTCCCCAGCCAGGAATTCTGGGAGTTGAAGTCCACCAGGCTTAAAGTTGCCAAGGTTGGAGACTCCTGGGTCTAGATGTTGAACAGTAGGTCCCAGCCTCCCTCGGCGATAACATCTGGGGGCTACACATCTGGAACGGACTGTATCTTCCAGCTTAGGAGGGAAGAAGGTGGTCAAGCCACAGAATGAAGAATCTTCAACCTGGGGAAATGCTAGAAACAGGCTCCATCTTTTCACGGAAATGGTTTCAAATGTCAAATACAAGCCTTCTGCTAGCAAAAGAAATAACAGGAGATCAAAAAAAAAATGGAACCCCTTTCGAAAAAAGGATATTTGCCGTAAACCATAGGATCTGCCTTGTTTTCTCAAGATGCGTTGACTTAAAGCACTTTGCAGTTAAAAAAAAACCCAGAAAGGCAATTCTTAACTTCAATCCCGTTTCTGTTCATCCCGGCGTCACTATCGGACTTCTCAGCAGCACGTTTGCTCGGCTTTGCCGTCTCTACCGACTCAATCTAGGGAAAATCTGCTTTTTAATATGCCAAAATGAAAAAAAATAAGCTACTCCTTACAGGGAAACTGCTGCCACAGAAGCCAACAGGAAAATCAACCAAAGACTTCTGTAGTTTAGGAAAGAGGCATTCATTTTTTTTTATTCTTGTGCACTTAGCAAAGTCGTTTTTGTCTTTTTATGGGGAAGGAAGGAAGGGTATCCTTTTCCTGTAAAAAAAAATGTTTCTCATCTTGCAACAGGCTTGGTCTTAACATTGAAATAAACCTAAACTGCAAACTTAATAGCTGCGTAAATATGATAAGACGGAACGAGGTGTGTTTAGTGGCCAAAATTGTGGAAATCTTTTGGGACAAGTGTATTTTTTACACCACCACTTTTATTTGGAGTAGTACCATAACATTATATATCAATGGAAAGATAATTTAATCAAGAATGTAATGCAATAACTTTTTATGAAGGATTTGCTATTAGAATAGCAGTTATAGTATAAAGAAGAAAAGTGAAACACGTAGAAAAAATGAGATACAAAAATGATCAACGTCAGTTAATAGTTGAGTAACCTTTAGCATGAATTACAGCCTTACGTCTTCCCATGGAGTGAACCAAGACTTTTAGTTTTGCAGCTGTTCTAATGTGAAACCAAGATTGAATGATTGCTACGATTAACTGGGTTTTATTGCTGGGTCACTTCTGAGTAAAAAGTTTCTTTAGTCGGCTCCATAGATTTTCAGTTGGGTTAAGGTCTGGGCTATTCCCAGGCCATTCCAGCAGTGGAATATGGTTATCTTGAAACTCCAAAAACAAGTGTTATTAGCCATCAAACCTCAAAAATACATTTTTCCCAAAAGGTTTCCACAATTTTGGCCACTACTGTATCTTTCCTTGAAAACGATCTTATGGCAATAGAATTGCGGGTTTCACCTGTTGAAAGAACATTCAATGTTCTCGCTGGGATCTCAGACATTACTGTTAGAAGAAATATCCTTCTGGGTTCAGCTCCAAGTGGGGGGAAAAAGACACTGGAAACAGGGAGAGTGCTTGGAAAGATGGTTTAATGGTGGACAGGATCACATGGTTTGAGTTCCTGAACAGAAAAAGGATCGAGACGCAGTGAGTCCCCAGGTTTTATGCTCTCTGGCTTTGAACTTCCTGGGATCCGGAAAGAGTATTCTGATTGGTTGTCAGACTCCCAGGGGGTGGGGGTCTTAGCTAGCCTTGCTGGCTGATGTAATCTTCCCAGATGTCATGTGGGGAGTTTCTGTTGCTAGATGGGTCCTATTGTGTTAGTTTCTGTTGCTAGATGGGTCCTATTGTGTTGCAGATGATGGTCCATTGACAAAGATGGGAGGGAATTGAGTTTCTGCCTCTCTGAGTTTCTACTTCTCTTTTAGGGAAAATATTCTGCCTTTTTAGTATTTCCTAAAATATTTCATTTTTCTAGGAGAGGGGTGGGTGCTAACTTCCTACATTACAAAGTTCAGAAATTTACCGGTAGTCCTTGACGTACGACCACAATTGAGCCCAAAATTTCTGCTGCTCAGTGTGACAATTTGTTAAGGGAATCTTGCCCCCATTTTACGACCTTTCTTGTCCCATTTGTCAACTCAATCACTGCAGTCGTTAAGGGAATAACATGGTTGTCAAAGGAATCGGGCTTCCCCAAAGTCATTGACTTTGCTTGTCAGAAGGTCGCAAAAGGGGATCACATGACCCTGGGACACTGCAATCGCAATAATTAGGAGTCCGTTGCCGAGCGTCTGAGTTCTGATCACATGGCCATGGGGATGCTGCAACGGTCATTAGTATGAGAAATGGTCCTAAGTCATTTTTTTCAGTGCCGTTGTAACTTTGAACGGTCACTAAACAAACTTTTGTAAGTCGATACTACCTGTATGCATGTCCCAGGATAACGTTGCAGAATCCCATCTGGGTTAGTCACTGGGACCAGTGGTCTAGATGTTGAACAGTAGGTCCTAGTCTCCGTCGGCGATAACATCTGGGGGCTACACATCTGGAACGGACTGTATCTTCCAGTTTAGGAGGGAAGAAGGGGGTCAAGCCACAGAATGAACAATCTGTCCTGCAACCTTCTGCCAATAAAATTGGAGTTTCAGGAGGCCGCGTGCGGCCTGCCCAGTCTCCATTTTCGGTCGTGATGGCCTCCTGGAGCCCTCTGCCAGTGAAAATGGAGCTCCAGGAGGCTGTCACGGCCAAAAACGGAGCTTCAATGAGTGATGTTGAGCTGGCCACACCCTCCCCCCCAAAGTTAAACATAACCCTGATGCAGCCGTCAACTAAGCCATTTGAAGTAGTATGATGTGCAAAGTAATCCATAGGCCATGAAAACAAATAAAGGGTATTTAGGTGGTTTAATTGTGGCCAACGCATCATTGTCAACCTTCTTGATACAAAGATACTCCTGTTTTTTTCAAAGAAATCACCTTCACGCCTACGTTAATCAGCAATTTTTTTTAATAGAGGCCTCTTATGTCATGCAAACAATTGAGCAGATTAGGAAAAAAATCAAAAATACAAAGATAAATCATCCGAGTCTATGATTAAAATAACACAATCACCAACATTCTTCTCCCATTGCCAGATACAATCGTAACATTATGAAAGACAAATGAGGAACGGGGTACGACATTCAATATTTATAGCTAGCTTCCTTTCCATGTTTGGTTTTGATGTGCTGGCCCGTTTTTGAATTTGTAGCAGGGCAGGGAAGAAAAAAATGGGACATCTGGTCCTTTGAAAGAATATCCTGCTCGAAATATCTCTCATACCATGCATCGTTGTGTCTTTAAAAGATAGTGGACTTTCAGAGATGCGTATCCAGCCTCTTGTGTGTACTTAGGAGAAAAGGGCATCGTCTTAAAATCTGATTTTTGAGGACTGTAATGGCAGTCAAGGCCAAAAGGAGAATGTTTCTGGGGACACCACTAAGATCTTGGGGTGGTGAGGTGGACAAAGAACGAAACCAAGATTTCAGTAACCTTTTAAAGACTTTTCTTGGTAGGATCAGACCCAAAAATGCTTTGACATAGGTCACCCCGCAAAGAAATTTTATATTAAATGATAGGATGGGGAGGGAGAGAAAAAAAGATGGAAAAAAATGAAAACTCAAGTCCTTTCTACCTGCAGGGGAGCTTGCGTCCCACAAAGAAAACGACAACGCTGTGTGATATTTTGAAGTTCACCAAGAAGTTCACCTCAAAACCACTTGGCTTTGTGTTGGATAGTTATGAGAACAAAGCACATTTTAAAGCCTTTATAAGCCATACCGTCTCATTCATTAAAAGTGGGCAATGATACCCAATTATGTTCCCCAAACTCTGCTCCTTTAAGGGAAAAAAACATCTGGATTTGGGGGTGGGTAAATATGGATGCATGCCAAACTAAATAAAGACCAGCTATTATGGATCCTATAAGAGACCAAAAAAAAAAAAAGGGTTGGAAATGAAAGCGGCTTTTAGAAGCAGCTTTTCCCTTTGTCAAAATATATATATATAAAAAAAATCATTGCAAAAATCTTTTTTTAAACCCTGATTAGAAAAAAGCCTTACCAAAAAGCTTTGTACCCCTGAGTGTAAAAGATGGTCAAAAGCCTAAACTTTGAGCCCTTCCTTTCCCTAAAGGAAAACAAATCTTTTAAGAAATAGGAAAAGAAAATGGCCGGAGGACCTCCCCGAGATTAAAAATGAAGACAACGAGATTTCCTAGACAGGCTGCTCAGGTGGAATGCATCGGGTGGCCCATCACAGCCGAGGTCGAGGCCGGAGCGATAAAAACTTCTCCTTCGTGGAACTGGGGCACGTAAACAGCAGCAAAGGCAGCTGTGTTGTAGCCCTGGGGAGGTTGAGGCAGTTGGTGGATGGCGCCAAGGCTGTGGGGCGGAGCTTGGAGTGGCCCATGAGGACAAGCTTGAGGTAGAATAGGACCATCGGACTCATCCCGAGACCCAGCTCCTGGGTTGCGCTTGCCCTTCTGACGGCGGTTGCAAAACCAAACACGTACTACCTACAAGAGACAAAAGCACATGTAAGTTATAGCCCGAGCACTTATATACTGCCCCATAGCGTTTTACAGCATTCACTGGGGGCGGGTTTTGTTTTTTGTTTTTAAACAATGTCAGCAAATTGTTCTGAACAATCCGGGTCCTCATTTTACCAACCTCGGAAGGATGGAAGGCTGAGTCAACCTTGAGCTGGTCAGGATCGAACTCCTGGCTGTGGGCAGAGTTTGCCTGCAATACTGTGTTCTAACCAAAGTGCCACCCTGGCTTAGGGTCAAGCCGATATGGTGAGGGACAGGTCACTGTGCTAATGCTCTCCACAATGCAGTGGTGGATTGCCCCCGGTTCGGACCGGTGCCCACCAACCCTGACGTCATCAGGAAGAGAGCACACACACGTGGCCCCATTGCGAACCAGTAGTAAAAGGTAAGTAGAACCCATCCCTGCCACAATGGCCTTCTCTTCATAGCTCCTTGCACAGCCCATCCTCTAGAAGGGCTCTACATGGCCTGCCCTTGAATGTTGCAACAGTAGAAGAAACTGAATTGATATCTCCACATGTCATCCTTAGTGAACCAGCGTCTGCATTTCCTACGTTGGATGAGGAGAGTGCATCTTTCTCCTCTCCTGGCCACTTTTTACAGAGGCACTTTTTTTGAGAGGCGTTTTAACAAACTGCATCACTGTTTGGTTTGGTGGCAGCAGTGCTTCAGATAGAAAGTCCATACAGAGAGTGGTAAGGACAGCCGAGAAGATAATAGGAAGCTCACTTCCCGTTATACCCTGAATAACGTGCTATGTGCTTAGAGCTCAAAGCATTGTTAGAGACCCCACACACACACACTTCACAGTCTGTTTCTGTTGCTCTCCTCTGGGAGGAGGTTTTGAAGTATTTCTGGCAGGACTACCAGATTCTGTAACAGCTTTGTTCCCTATGCCACCCGTCTGGTAAACTCGCAGGATACATCCGGACTAGACTGTGTTGTTTTTCTGTGTCATAGAACATATATGGGTATATGCATAATTTTGTATTTATTATTTTAGTCATGTTTATGTAGTGAATATTGGAGGTGGTGACCTTTTGAGAGCTGTATGCAACAAAATTTCATTTTAATGTATGCCAATTAGTGTACATTCAAAGTGACAAAGTTATTCTAAGTCTCAGTCTAAACTCTGAGGTTTATCTCGGGATTTAACAACCCTACATCTCCTGAACAGGGGCAGTCATAGCACTCTCAACATTTAGTTCCCATCCTTGAAATGGGCTTCATGGGAGACTTTGAGAGACAAGGTAGAACTGAAGAAACTTCTTGGATGAGGAGTGAAATGTCTTCAAGCAAAACAAAGAAAACCCAGTTGCCTTTAGAAAAAAGAACCTTTCGGATAGCCATGATCTGGATAACTGACAATCTCCACCGACAAATGTTGAAGGGGACATCCCAATTGGCTTTACACATTGCAATCAAGCTTGGTTTATTTCATCAGGTGGCACATCACCGTTAATGACTCAGTTTCCAATAAAGGAGAATATTTGTAGCTCAGGCTTGAAACGAGGGGTGCTTGGTGCTCTCTGAACTTGGTTGCTTTCTTGCAGGCATTTCATTACCCAAACTAGGTAACATCATCAGTGATAGTCGGATGAGGTTACCTATTTTGGGTACTGAAACTTCTGCAAGAAAACAACTAAGCTCAAGAGAGCATCAAGGATTCCTCATGATTCAGTCTGCACCAGCTAAGCAATAATCCATGGTTTCCAGCTGACAACGATTAGATTCACACAACATACTAAGCTTAAAAACAACTAACCGTAATGAAATGTGAACCAGCGGTGAAATCTAAAATTTGTTACTACCAGTTATGTGGGCGTGGCTTGGGGGGTGTGTAATGTGACTGGGTGAGCGTGGCTATTTTTTAAAAAACTTTTAAAACCATTTTTTCTACAACCTCTTCAGCGAAGAGGTTGTTAAAAAAATGCTTTCAAAAGGCTCTGACGATCCCAGCTGAGTTGCCTGATCGGCAGAGGCTTTTTTTTTCTTTTAAATGCCTCTGACGATCAGGCAACAGCTTGGATCATCAGAGGCATTTAAAAGGAAAAAAAAGCATCTGCCGATCAGGCAATTCAGCTGGGATCGTCAGAGCCTTTTGAAAGCATTTGACGATCTCAGCTGAACCACGCGATCATCAGAGACTTTTTTTTTTACTTTTAAAAGCATTTTTTCCACCGAAGAGGTTGTAGAAAAAATGCTTTTAATTTTTTTTTTAAAAAAGCCCCTAATGATTGTGCGGCTCAGCTGGGCGGGGGGGGGGGAGGGGGGGCGGGGAGAGGGGCAGGGATTTTTGCTACCGGTTCTCCAAACCACCTGCCTCCATCGCTACCGGATTGGGTGACCTGGTCCAAACTGGGAGCATTTCACCCCTGATGTGAACCCAAAGAAAACAAGACCATAAGCTTTCCAAGGGATTTGCTCTCTGCCAGTTTCATCCACCTCAGAATTGTGATAAACGATAAAAGTCCACACCAGAGTGCTTTGGACATGTATCAGGTACCGACAAAACATTTGCACCTTGTGTGTTATTTTGTAAATGAACAGCAAGGATGCAATAGCCCCAACTGATACCAACCAGAACAAGGGTCTCCAACCTTGGCAACTTTAAGACTTGTGGACTTCAACTCCCAGAGTTCTGGAAGTTGAAGTCCAGAGGTCTTAAAAGTTGCCAAGGTTGGAGACCCCCAATCCAGAAGACCGAATACTCTCTGGGTTGTCCTTCCTTTCTTCAGGATTAGAATCCAAATCATTAGAGGACAGCAAATTGGGAAAGACCATACAGTACATTTGAAAAATATATACAGGAAGTCCTCGACTTACAACCATCAGCGAGCCCAACATTTCTGTTGCTAAGTGAGACAGTTCCGTGAATTTGGCTCCGTTTTATAACCTTTCTTGCCACAGTGAATCACTGCTGTTAAATCAGTTAACATGGTTGTTAAGTGAATCTGGCTTCCCCCATTGACTTTGCTTGTCAGAAGGTTGTAAAAGGGGATCAGATGATCCCGGGACACTGCAACTGTCGTAAGTATGAGTCAGTTGCCAAGCATCTAAAGAATTTTGATCATGTGACCGTGGGGATGCTGCAACAGTTTTAAATACAAGGACCAGCTGTAAGTCATTTTTTTCAGTGCCACTGTAACTTGGAACGGTCCCTAAACGAATGGTCGTAAGTCAAGGACTACCTTTATTTGAAGATATCGCTACTGACACCCAAGTATCCCAGGACCTAAATGATTTGTGGATGGTGGAAGAAAGGAACTTGTGAGTCAAAATACGAAAGATTTCATTAATTAAGTGTCTTGTGCCAGCAGAGTCATGTTCAATTTTAATTTTTAATTAGTGTAATGCTAGCACATAAGTGTGCATTAGTTGTAGCCACTCTTGGAATATTGTGGACAGTCAAGTAAACTCCTAAATAATTGGCAATCAGAGCTGGAAAAGAGTGCAGAAAGGGGCAAACAGTGCAATCCAGAGATCACATCTTGTTTCATTTAATCAGTAGGACGTGTAGAGTTCGGGTAGTCCTCAATTTATGACCGCAACGGAGGCTTTAAAGCAATTGATTTTACAACTGATTTTACAATCGATTGTAAAATCAGTTGTAAAAGCAACTGCTTTACAGCCTCCATTTTACAATTTTACAATTGACAATTTTACAATTGACAATTGATTTTACCCCTTTTTTTGCAGTGGTCGTTGAAAGCCATGGTCATTAAATGAACCTGTTGTTTGCTACGGGCCCGGGTTTTGCTGGAAATCAGAAGTCAATGTTAGTTCCTTGGGAAAACGTAAGACCGCAAGGTGCTGTAAATTTGGGTCAATTGCCAAGTGCCCAAAATGGGGTCATAGGACCATAGGGGTTGAAGATGGGTGTTGGGACTTCCCACCTGGGTCACAAGTCCCTTGGTTGGGGATCTGTCATAATCGTCCCAAAGGTGCTTTTTTCAAGAGGCAACTGGACTTTCTGGTTTTTCTTTGAAGACGTTTCGCTTCTCATCCAAGAAGCTTCTTCAGCTCTGACTGGATGGTAGATCTTTCTAGTCCCCTCCATCCAGTCAGAGCTGAAGAAGCTTCTTGGATGAGAAGCGAAACATCTTCAAAGAAAAAAAAACAGAAAGTCCAGTTGCCTCTTTAAAAAGCACCTTTGGGACAACCATGACTTGGATGACTGAGAACCTCCATAGATATCGGTCTGTCATAATGTTAAATCGATTGGTTGTAGGTCAAGGACCACCTGTAGATGCCTGGCAACATAAGCAAGAAGATTCATTTGTCCCTAGATCTTCCTTAGGATCTGGCTGACTATTATCAGACAGCTGATGCTAGGCTATATGGAACCTGAATTGATCCTTCAGGATTGCTCTTATATTCTTAGAACAGAGGAAGCTTCTTGGATGAGAAGCAAAATATTTTTAAAGGAAAAAAATCAAGCAAGTGCAGTTGTCTTTTTTTGGAAAAAGCATCGTTGGGACAACCATAACCTGGATGACTGAGAATCTCTATAAATGTGTTCTTACAACAAATATTATAAGTAGAGGTTGCTGTCAATTTTATGTATTTCCAGAGGCATCTTGCTGGTTGAACACAAACTCAATATTGTTGTATGATGGGACGAGCTTTAGGCTCATCACCATAACTTTAAGATCCAGAAGCAGGTATTCCAATTTAATATATATATATATAAACAATAAAAAATGGCCAGCAGGGGGAAAATATTTTCTGCAACTAAATAAAATTTAGTCATCCTGGGTGAGAATTATAGAAATTATAGTTCAACACATTTTGCTGCCACCAAGTTGAAAAAGAGTGCCTACAATCGTGTGTAATGGAACTGCAATTCAACAGGCACATCTTTTTTTCAAGTTAAAGTGGGTAGAGTTATTACGGCAATCATAGGGTTGTTATGTCACTTTTCCAGATTGACAGGTAGAGTGTTCTGAAAGAAAATACATGTTTTGGCATTGAGTTTTGATAATCTGCTAGAACCGTGATGGCAAACCTATGACACATGAGCCATTGCCCAGCTCAGCTCTACCGCGCATGCGCGGCTCCCGCCGGCCAGCTATTTTTAGGATGGGGGGGCAGGGCGCATGCGGGATATGTTCGTGCATGCGCAGGGGGGCTGCGGGGAGAGCATGTGTGTATGTGGGGTGAGTGCGGGGAAGCTCCCCCCGCAGCCCGTTTTTGGTCCCAGGAGGCTGCAGGTGTTTCAAGTAGTTTTAAATCAAAATGCAGGAAGTGCCTCACAGGAGCAAATAGAGGTACATCCTAGAGAGGCAGGAAAGGCATCACAAAACAATGGAGGTGAATGCTAAAGAGGAATAAAGCTGCATTCAAGGCAGACATAACTGTAACAGCAGGGAGGCCTACTAGGCCCAAAACGGGGGTGGGGTGTCATGCGCGGGCAGGGGAGTGTGGGGGGTCATGTGCGCATGTACAGGGGAGAGTGGGGGGGCCATGTGCATGCACACGGGGGCGCATTGCATTATGGCTGTCAGCACGCATGCGTGCTGTCGCGTGTGCGCGTGTGCACTTTCGGCACACGACAACAAAAAGGTTAGCCATCACTGTGCTAGAACATCTTTGTTTTGTCGGTTCTGCGAGAAGCATTCTGTTCACTTACTTTTATCCTGAAAAAGTAATTTGTGCAGAATACTGTCTATCACCCAATTAAAGAGCATCTTCTAAATCAAATTTTTCTCTAAATTAGGTGGCTGAAAGTACCCAGAATGGACTATCACTCTCTTTTTCTTTGGCCCCAGGACATCAAAAGAATTTTAATTCCCATTGTTTACTAAGGCAAAAAAATAAATAAGTATTTTGTTCTTTTGGACTGCAACACACACAAAGCTGTCAATTGGCAACTATCACCATGTCTGATGGCAATGACTTTCCCAATTTAACTCTGGGTGTCGACATGCCTTCTAACTCTCTTTGCAATTCCTTTCTAAAGGATGATCCTGACCCTTCCCTAACATCACAATCTGACCCTGGAGAGCTAAGATTTTGTGCACCGAAATGGTGGCTGCTTTGGGGAAATGCAATAAGACGGGGGTCACTCACATCCTTCTCCAGGCAGAGGTCGTCAGCAATCTGTGATATCTCCTGCAGGTTAGGCTTGGGGCAGCGCAGAAAGTACGACTCGAGTGAACCCCGCACGTTGTTTTCAATGCTGGTGCGCTTGCGTTTCCGAGCCTGGATCATGGCCGACTCCATGGAGCACAGTTGCTGCACAGAGGACGAGAACTATGTTTGGAGTCACTGCTTGGAGGTCACAACCCCTTCTGACCCACCCCAATAAGAGAGTCCCTTCTCCACCTCTGCTTAAAGTTATCACAGCCACAGAGGGAGCAAAAAAATAGCTTCAGGTGTCACAAATGAAGGCAAATATACGTGTCCCAGGATAATGTTGCAGGATCCAATCTGGGTCAGTCACCAGGACCAGCAGTTTTGTCTTCCTGAGTTTTCGGACTTGTGCTGGAGCCCATCACAAAACCGCTGGTCCCAGTGACCGACCCAGATTGGATCCCGCTTCAGATCTCTCCAGCATCTGCTACTTACAAGGTTAAGCAATTTATGCTGTGATAAGTCCCATTGCAACAGTCTAAATGTCTCCCTTGGGTACCTTTTGGTTTTTCTCTATCTTTGTCATTTCTGCATAGAGGTAATATTCGACTTACAATCACAATTGAATTTCAGCCTTTCTGTTGCTAAGCAACACGGTTATTCAATGAGTCACACTGGATTTTACATCCTTTTTTCGCCATGGTTATTAAGCGCATGGCTGCCGATTCACTCTTAATCTGGTTTAATTAAGTGAATCTGGTTTCCCTTGTTAACTTTGCTTTCAGAAGTCAGGTGGGAAGGCCGCAAATGGCGATCACATGACCCAAGGATGTTGCCACCATCATAAACGCATGATGATTGCTGATGCCTGAATTTTGATCGTGTGACCGTGGGGATGCTGAGATGATTTTAAGCCACTTTTTTCAATGCCGTTGTAACTTTGATCACTAAATTAATGGTTGTAAGTCAAGGCCTACCTATCGTAGCACCCTAACATTATCCATTTCCCCATTCAAACCTGCTGCCCTCTCCTCCATTTTGTAAATCCCTCCCTTTGACCCATGTTTCAATGAGTGACATATCCAAATTGGATATTCCTTTTTCCTCCAAACCTACGAAGCTTTCTAGTCCCCAATTTCCTCTACCCTCTCCATCTTTGCATCCCGCTCCTCCCAAAATCAAGCTAAAGGAGCATCTCTGCTAAATTAAGTCCACCAGATACATTTAGAAAGCTCACAAGCCAACAAAGACGGTTTATTTTCCCGTTCTATTGTTAATCAACCAACTGTTATTTAAAGTCAGATACCTATGATTCAGGAAGAGTAAACAACCACAAAGTAGTCACCATGGATAACCTGGATCTACTTGAAATTGTCTAGTCTGCTTTCAAAATTATCTAAATTGGCAACTATCACCATGTCTGATGGCAGTGACTTTCACAATTTAACTCTGGATGATGACATGCTTCTGAATCCTTCTGGAATTCCTTTCTAAAGGATGATCCTGACCCATTCCTAACAAAGGAATATCCATGACATGTTCACACCTTTTTCCAGCTCTACAATATACTTTTTGAGATCTCAAACTTGATGCAATATTCCAGGAGTAATCTTTCCATTCCATTCAGTGATCGTTCCATTCTCAGTGATTCCAAGCATAGAATGTCCTCTTTTAAAGCAGCAAACTGTGAGTTAACATGTCATTCACCACGATCCACAAATCATGGCCCTCTCAAGTCCCAATATTGGACATGCAAGCTGGATTTTTCGTGCCGGTGTGCATCAATTTGCATTTACATGTATTAAACCACATTTTCTTCTCCGAAGTCCATTCACCAGCTTGGAAAAATCCTTATGGGATTTGCTGTACTCTCATTTAGATTTTACTATCCTGGATAGTGTCTAATAACATCAACAAACGTGGTCTTCTTATCTTACTATTCACCTGAACATATAAAAACTATTTAAAAAGCAATTGATCCATGAAGGACTCTTTTTGAATATCTCTCTAATTTGAAAAGGGTTCATTTTATTCTTCTGTTTTTCTAGACAGCATCTCCCTTTTATCTAATGGCGGCTGAATTTTGATTACAAACTTTATACGAGAGAAATGTCAAAAGCTTTTTGAAAACCCAGGTATGTTGTCTACTAAATTACCCCATCTGCATTTTGCTGACATCCTAAAAAGAAAGTTAATGAGATAAAACTTTGCGGGAGGCATGCTAGTTCCTTTTCAGCAAGATTTGTTCTGAATGTTAAAATTATTTCCTCTTTAATATTTTCAACATTTTATCCAGAATGAACATAAAACTGATTTAAAAAATTAAATCGATTTAATTAATCGATTAGGCCAGGGGTCTGCAACCTTAAATACTCAAAGAGCTATTTGGACCCATTTCCCACAGAAAAGAAAACAAGAGAGAGGGAGGAAGGGACAATGGAAGGAAGGAAGGAAAAGAGAGAAAGAGAGAAAGGGGAAGAAAGAAAAGAAGGGAGGGAGGGAGGGAGGGAGAGAAAGAGAGGGGGAAAGAAAGGAAGGAAGGAGAAGAGAGAAAGAAAGAAAGAAAGAAAGAAAGAAAGAAAGAAAGAAAGAAAGA
>WNWU01000158.1:1369470-1394919 GCA_012654045.1 Ptyas mucosa
AGAATAGAATAGAATAGAATAGAATAGAATAGAATAGAATAGAATAGCAGAGTTGGAAGGGACCTTGGAAGTCTTCTAGTCCAACCCCCTGCTTAGGCATTCCCCCTCAGCCAGTGGGGCACCAAGTTGGGGAACAGTGATGGAATCCTGTCTATTAGCACAAAAGAGGTTTTTTGTTATAGCTGATATGCAGGAGAACAGGATAAAAACTAAAACATTATCAGTCTGCTTGGGGGCGGGAACCCCACCCCTTGCTGCAGTCCCTGAATTTTAGAAACAAATCACATAACTTGTGACTCATTTTACAACGTGGTTTTGTACCTACTATACAGCCTAAAAGGTAGTCAAGTACCATATACCAAAACACTACTTTTCACATTCACAGGATGCCAAATGTGATATATATTTTTTTTGACATACCTGGTTAGGCTAACCCAATCAACTGGAGATTGATGTATGGTTTATTTACGGATCCATTGAATAAATCCAATTCAATTGAGTGAATAAAACAGCTGGGACACACACAAAAGGAAGCAGCTAATCAAGAAACCCAAGTCAACGAAGCATTTTCCCTAGAAAGAAATTCTAAAGCTTTTTTAGTTTTAAAAGGTAATTTAAAAGAGTTTTAGGCAGAGGTTTCTCCTCCGAGCTTGCTGCTTGGCTCCTGGATGTTTCTTTGCTACCAATCTACGTGACATCTTCAGCAGGATTTGGGATCAAGTGTCTTGTTCCTTTATATCCTGGGTATTTGTATCCTGGGTGGTTGGTTGGTCTTGTGATTCAACAAGTTACAAGGTCAACCGATTTACCCAGGATCTATATAAATGAGGAATCCTTGGTCCTCTCTGAGCTTGCTTGTTTCCTTCCAGACATTTCATTATCCAAACTAGGTAACATCTAGTTTGGGTAATGAAAGATCTGCCAAGGAAACAACCAAGCTCAGAGAACACCAAGGACTCCTCATGTTAACCCTGAGTTACAAATATTCTCCTTTATACGGTACCTGTATAAACAAACAAGACACTTCATCCAAAACCCCACTGAAGATGTTACCTAGTTTGGGTAAGGAGAAACATCTGGGAGTCAAGCAGGAAATCACCTCTGCCTAAATCTACAACCTGAGCTATGAACATTCTCCACAATTTCTAACGGTAGTTAATCTTCAGTTCCATTGGAAACCGAGAGTCCTGCCCAATAGGGGTGAGAAGAAGAAAAAACTTTTTCTAAATTCTCCAGGAATTCATAAGAAAAATATTTTCTCTTGCATCTTCAGAAGTTTATAAGCTCTGCCAATCAAGTCCGACTTCTTGACCCTGTAATCTATTTTATTAGTTGACAATTTCTAACAGCAGCTGTTTGGGATTAGGTGACTTTAAACAAATTGGGAGGGGCAATGATTTTATGGACCTTCATTAACATGTTTATATGCTGCTTCCCATTTAAAAAAAAAATCTCAAAACTGTAACATTGAACACATCCTGGCACTAATTAATCACCCTTAATCCTCCCAATTCCATCAGGGCAGTCGAATCTGAATACTAGTTCTTGAATGGGAAAAAAAGGGGAAGCTGTTGGCTTTACCATCCTTCCCAACAACTAAGTAAGGCAAAGGATACTTGAGTTGATGGAGTAATCTGACACAGCTTTGCTATGTAATTACTTTTAAAAGAAAGAGGGGTATTTAGAGCTTTATCTCCAAAAGTTCAAGGGTGTAAAGAAACAGTTCAGACCCTGTTTTTTAGGAGGAAACTAAAACCACCTTTTTGCAACTTGATCTTCCATAAATCTCATCTCTCATAATTTCTGCGTGCTTCTAATTTGTGACACCCTAAAGTGATTATTCACAATAGCCTGAGCTTTCATGAACTACAGTTTCCAGTGTATAAAATATGAAGCTGGATCAATTTTTTTTTCCAATTTCATTTTTTCCCAATTCCACAACATCCACTTTCCCATTATATGTGTTTCTAACGTATATACTGAACAGGTGGGTGTGGGATTGAAAAAAAAAACAAAATGCAGAAAGTAGAGATTTACAGAAGACCCATCCTAAAAAACATCTCATAGAGTTATCACTTCCAAACAGAGATACCATGGTCAGCTTGGTTAGCATTCAACTCAGTTAAGAGATTCGTGATTTAGCATGTTAGGTAGAACCACTAAAATTGGCAACTAAGATTCAGTGTTTTGGACAAAACCCAAACTGGCTAATTAAGAAACCAAGTTACCAGTTGGGTGAAGACAGTCGCTGAACCACAAACTACAAGATAGAATAAGATAAGACAGTTAGCTAGTTTGTGATTCAGTCTTGCAATCCCAACCATACATTTATGTTTCAATATAAGCTTAGAGATTCTCATTCAAACATGACAAAAAAAAGCACCATCAGGGAAAAACATTGCTTTCTTTATGGTTACAATCATGAAATGGTGGCAGGACATGGTACTATTTTCCAAGCGCTTGATGCTGAGCCGGGAGTCTAAAACCCTAGTTGCAAATCTTCCAGAGACTTAACGGACCCCACTTTTAACAGAGTTTTTACCAGCTTGGAAATCTTATCTGTAATATTTATCAAGGAGTCCCAACAGACTCTTTGTCTGATCATGATTTATCCCATTTTGTCCTACCCAGCAACAATAATGCATAGCCACAAGCTAACCACTCCATAATAAATGTGAAATCCCAGAGCCAAAGGTGGTTTTTCCAAAAGGCAACTGGACTTTTGGGGGGGGAGGGGTTAGCTCAGTGTTGGTAACTTAATTTCTTAATTTTGCATTTTGCTTTTCATCCAAGAAGCTTTTTTGGATGAGAAGCGAAATGTTTTCAAAGAAAAAAACCAAGAAAGTCCGGTTGCCTCTTGGAAAACTCATCTTTGGGACAACCATGACTTGAATGACTGAGAATCTCCATGGACATTAAGTCCCTAAGCACTTCATACAATTCCTCAATCCTTCCTTTGCTCCCCACATTTGCCTAAGAGTCTCCAAAGCCTCAAGCAGATACAAATGCTAAAAACCCTCTGCTTAAAATCTAAAACGCTAAAATGCTCTGCTAAAACAGACACCCAACCCAAACAGATCAAACCCAGGATTGTTATGTGAATGCAAAAAAAAAGGGAGACTCTTCCTCTGGATTGCAACACCACAGCTGAATGCAATGAAAAAGAAGACGGGGAAAAAAACGAACCGCTAGGAATGCCTTCCCATCCCGAGTAGGAACCAGCAGTTTTAAAAGCAATCTTTACCATCCTGTAAGAAAAATGAGCAACTCAAAAAAACAAAAACAAAAAACTGGCAAGGACACAGTTATTCTTTATCGGCCGTGTGTGATTGGACAAACACAAGGAATTTGTCTCCGGTGCATAAGCTCTCACTGTCCATAGGAGCGTCAAAAGTGATGGGTTGCATATCGTAGAGCAAAGTTACAGTCGTGAATAAGATACAACATATCAGTATCATAGATGCCAACAGGAGAAAGTAGTAGGAAAGATGAGAAAAATGAGAAGATGGGAAGGATAGTATCAATGCACTCTACTCTACTAGGGTTATCAATGGTGTCCTTGCCATGGACGTAAAGTCCCGAAGCACTTCATACAATTTCTCAATCCTTCATTTGCTTGCCATTTTTTTTTATTTTGAAGAATTGCTCATTTCGTAATCTTAATTTAACTCTACTTTCTTTGAGAAGCCTCTTGCAAAACCCCAGGTTGGCCCCAATCGTCCCACATCCCCACCCCTCCATTCCTACCTCTTCTCCGCTGCCTTCTTCCTCTTTCGCTTCCTCCTGCTCGCTGGGGATAGGACTAGCATCGCTCCGGGGACTGGTCTCCCCACTGCCCACCTCTTCGGGCTGGCTGGCGGGGCTGCTGGAAAGCTGGGAATCCGGACTGGGCGAAGCGGCCTCCTCCTCCTCGTTGTTGTTGTTGTTGCAAGAAACCGGACGGACCGGGGCCGGGAGCGGCACCGAAGGGACCAGACACCCACCGGGCCAAGGATGCCCACCGTAATAGGGGCCCGCTTGGTCGAAATCGCGCTCGACTTTGATCTCGGCCTTGGAAGCCTGGCAGGCTTCTCCGGGCTGAGCGAGGGCATAAGGGTTTACCACGAACCCGGGAGGGGGCCCCCAGCCATCCCCGGGGGCACCAAAGGGGTACCAGCCGCGAGGCACTTCGCCCCCGCCGGGATAGGGCTCCCCGATCCCTCCCTGGGGGCCGTAATCGGGCTTGAAGCCGAAGGCCTGCCCGGCCGTCGCCCCGCTGAAGGCTTCGGGCAAGAAGCCGGGCGAGGGGGTTTCGTGCTGGGGTACAGCCGGGAGGTTGGCGAGATGCAGGCTTTGCACCGGGAAAGGGTAGGAGGAGCGGCCTAGCTCTCGTCGCAAGGGCCCAGCCATGGGTGACCGGTTAGAAAAGTGCTCGGAAAAATTAGCCAAAGGTGCCCCGGGAAGAAACGGGGGAGGCCCTAAATACAGATTGGGGTTGGGTTGAGCAAAAGGAAGAGATGGAGCAAGTGGAGAGGCCTCAAAGCATCCAAAGTCTCCTTCCTAAAAAGGCCAGCTTTTCTTCTTTGGGGGGTGTGGGGGCAGCAATGGGGAGACCCCCGACCCAAAGTTTGGGGAAAGCAGGGAGCAAAGAGGCGAAGGGGCCACCGCTGTCTTCCTCTCGCAGCTCAGAAAAGTCCCAAGATGAGGACCCTGTCTGTCCCTTGCAGGAGAAGTCAAGTCCAAAGGGAAAAAGGCTGAGCGGCCTCTGTCCTTAGCCCAAGAGGGGAGCCAGAGCCGGGGGCGAAGTCCAACAAGGTTCCCCAAAGGCCAGCAGCAGCAGAGCAGGGAGCCCCACCGCCCCGCAGAGTGAAGATTGCTTTGGCCCCCAGGCGCACCAACAGCTGGAAGGGTCGAAGCCAACCTGGAAGGGACCCGCCCTCCTGCTTAAAGTGGCCCTGACCACACCTCTCCTCCAGGTATTGGCCAAAAGACAAGAAAGGCCCCAGGCCTTCCCACCTTCTAGCCCAGGGATGCCTTCCTGGTGGCCTCTTCAAAGCCAAGTCAAGGGTGGGATCTAGGGAGAAACTCCTCCTCCCTTCTCACCCACTGCCATCCTTGCGCAAGAGATCTCCGGCTGCCCTGGGGGGAAATCTAGGCTGGAGAGTGGGGGGGGGAGGGGCAGCCCCAAGGATGGCTTCAAAGCCAAGGGAGGAACAGGGGGGAGGGGTGCAAAGGGGCCACTGAGGGTCTCGATCCTGGGGAAAGATGATGAGGGCGATCCAGCTCTTGGGGTCCTCAAGGGGTTCTGAGTGTTGGGTCGATGATAAGGTTCTACCATGACTCAAGATCTAAAATGGACACCTAACATCAAAAACGTCATCAGAAAAGCACAACAAAGAATGTTCTTTCTGGGCCAACTCAGAAAGCTCAAACTGCCCAAGGAGCTGCTGATACAGTTCTACAGAGGAATTATTGAGTCTGTCATCTGCACCTCTATAACTGACTGGTTTGGTTCTGCAACCCAAGAAGACAAACACAGACTTCTGCAGACTAGAACTGCAGAAAAAACAATTACTACCAACTTGCCTTCCACTGAGGGCCTGTATCCTGCAGGAGTCAAAAAGAGGGCTGTGAAAATATCTACAAACCCTTTACATCCTGGACATAAACTGTTTCAACTCCTACCCTCAAAACGAGGCTATAGAGCACTGCACACCAAGACAACTAGACACAAGAACAGTTTTTTCCTAAACGCCATCACTCTGCTAAACAAATAATTCCGTCAACACTGTCAAATTATTCACTAAGGCTGGCCTACTATTAATCTTCTCATTGTTCCCATCACCCATCTCCTCCCACTTATGACTGTATGACTTGTTGCTGGTATCCTTAAGATTTATATTGACTGTTTCCTAATGTGATTTGATTGCTTATTTATATCCTATGACTATCATTAAGTGTTGTGCCTTATGATTTTTGATGAATGTATCTTTTCTTTTATGTACACTGAGAGCGTATGCACCAGTGCTTGTGTGTCCAGTCACACTTGGCCAATAAAAAATCCTATTCTATTCTATAAGGAAAAGTGACTTTGCTTTGGAGCTGTGAGCTTCCAGACATGTCTGTGGGATGCCACCTTCCACAGTTGTTGTGCAGCACCGCAAAAGCTGGCCTCTTTTTTTCCAACCACAATAAATGCACAAATGAGGCCTTTCCAATTTTTCAGAGGGGAAGGGGCTACATCTGTTGGATACCTGCCTGTTATGTTGCTGTGTAAAAGAGAAAGCAAACCTTAAGAGTGAGGAGAAGGTAGGGCAGGGCAACCTTAACCCATAGCTTTGAAAGTGGTAAGAAACAAGGTGCTGGTTTTATTTGGAAGGAATGTCCTTTTATTTATTTGTTTTACAGAACTTCCAGTCTGTGGCCATCTGTATCATACCTAGGCAGCTCACAAGGAATAAGAACACCCCCTCTACGAATTTACTTACATTTATGTCTTCATTTTCCCACTGAGACCAAGGCAATGTAGTAGAGATTCTTTTAGCCTCTCAATTATTTCAGGAGGCAGGTTAAGGAATGGTAGTTGGCCCAAAGTATCACAGCTGTGGCTATTTATATCTGGTTTACCCTAGGCCATGTTAATTGTTGCAGAGATTGGGGTTCCCTGAGATCTATCTATCTATCTATCTATCTATCTATAGAGAGAGATCATTTATAGGCCTTGATTATAAATGTCTCAAAATTTGAGATTATATAGATTAAGATACCTAAATAATTGCACTTTACTCAGTTCTGGTGGCTTTACTGCCTCCCTTTAAGCAGCTTTCTTTTCTCCCCTCTTTATAATATTGTTAATTTACTTACAAGTAAAGGAGTCCCTGCAACTGGTAGTTAAGGGGCGATGCTCATCTGTTTCATTTACTCATATAGCCCAATCCAAAAATATTCAAAATTAAAACCTATTTAGGTCAATGGAACTAGAAAGTTAGAAAGAACTCTCACTAGTATCTAACTGTGTTTAGGAGTGGGACATTTCAGCTGCAATCTTATGCAGATCTGCAGGTTTTTTTTGCAATGCAATTCACTGGTGTGTAACCTTACCTATTTACAAGGTAATTCTAAAGTTAGAGTTTAGCATAATTCTAAGTTGTTTATTCAAAAGTAAGCACTACAGCCTTCTATGGAGCTTTACCGTCCAGGAAACTTTAATAAAGCCACAACCTTAAAATTAAGTTGTATATATTTTTTTTCTCAGATGTAAGGCCTGCTGAGTTTCATCCTTCTTACTCCCAAGTGAAAACGAATAAAATTGCAGCTTTGTTGTTTGGGAGCTTACCGCTTTGCATTCCATAATGTTGGTATCACAGAAGAAAACCCCAAAGAGACTAATAATAAATATGGTGCTAGCTTATAAAATAATGAAAGTATGCAAGAAAATAACAAATGCTAGAGACTTTTTCTTCAACTTTTAAACGGAAAGTTCATACACTTGAATCAGTAAATAGGGTCTCGTCTGTATAAGCATTGCCATCCCAAAGCTGGACCTTATGGGTGGTTACTGGAAGAAATGTACAGCTTGAATAGAGTGGTGTGCACTTTCAGTAGGATTTGTTTATTTATTTAATAAACAAACAAATACATAAATATTATAAATATAATAAATAAATAAATTTGTGGAATCTCTTCCCAATCCATCACTTTTTTTTAATCCATCATGTTTATAAACCTTTGAATTAAGTTTGTTGTGAAAAGGGACCAGGAAGAAATTTTCTGAGCAATTGGGTCCAAATTGTTGCAACTGGCTTCTTTCCCCCATTTCTTGATTTCTCTTATGTTATTTATACCTGCAGTATTAATTTATATTTTTATCTGCACAAATAAGGGAAACACGTTCTGGGTGAGCTCAGAAATCTATCCTAAACTTCAACTTCGGTTCTTCTGTTCTTGCAATTCGGAGCAGCTGTGACCAATTTCACCTGAGACACTCCACCATTTTAATCATCTTACTTACTTTCCTGGAAGTAAATTACTGAATTCAAGTGGGTTTACTTTGGAGTAATTTGTATCCTTGGGAGGTATTGGAGGGCAGCAACTATAATGATGAGAATGTTACTGAGATTAAGAATTGTAACCTGCTTTCGGAGTGTGATATGGGAGAATGCTTTTAAGGGATTTGTTTGGAAATTAGACCAGGGATTCTAGTATGACAGACTGAAAAATGGTCTCTCAGCCTAGTTTCCCACTTTATACATAATCTGATAAATACTGCCTCACATCATTTTAAATTATTCTTTCCTTCACAAGCAGTTAAGAAATACACCACAAAGTAAGAGAGAAGGAAATCAGAAGCTTCCTCGTTCTAATTCTTCTTGTCTCTTTTTTTTTCTCTGCCCTTTTGCTTTTTTCTGTTTTCTTTATTTTGTCTTGGTGTTAGTTTTTCTCTTTTAAAACTTTTAATAAAATTAATATTCTGCATAGCCTCAGGAAGGGCATCTGGCCAGTAAATGCTCAGTTTCATCCAGTTGCTTTATAACAAATTAAGGGATTATAGAGTTGTAAATTGGAGTTTTATGTATGGGGGGGGGGGGGGAGGATTTTTAAGACACCAAATTGATTCCGTGACATATCAATAAATATATTAACTTTTAGATTCAGCCCAATATAGTTAACTTTAGGAGAAGTGAAGAAATGCTTAATCTGCATTTACGGAAGCCCCGTTTTTATCTTCTCTTTCCAGGCATCTCTGAGGAGTGCATAATGTGATTTACTTTCACATTTTCCCATACAATAGCTCGTGAGGTAAATGTGGTTGAGGAAGAACAAAAATTAAACTCAAAGCAGAATAGGTTTTTTTCCCCCTGTCTGCTTTATACATTTCATTAGACTTTTTTTTAGGAATGGTTTTTAAGATCCTTTTTAAAAAAGGTTTTAAACTTTATATTCTTTCATACCCCATAAACCATTTGAGTGATGTGTATGTATGTACTTCAAAGGAGAAATGTACGGGGGGGGGGGCATACTTTTTATGTAAATAAATAGAAAAGAAGCTTAGGGAAGCTTTCAGTTTCATCCAAGTTTACAGGTGAAACCAAAGAGTTATTTATTCTCCTCTTTTTATATCCCACTGTGCCTTCCGAGAAGATCAGAGGAAAACCATTGTGTGAAGTGAGATAGGCTGAGAAAGGATTAACCTACATTTTAACACTCTAGGTAACTATTCCAATGGTGTCTTATTCATAATAAAATTCAGTTTCATGGATTTTTATATTGCCTTCCATACATAACATATATGGGTGTAGGTGTTGGAAATGTTGGACTGCTTTGGGAGGGAGAGAAGATCCAGGTTGTAATTTGCCCCACCCCACCCCTCCTCCAGCCATAATGCTCTCTGGATCAGGGGTCTCCAACCTTGTCAACTTTAAGACTTGTGGACTTCACAAGCAAAGCTGGCTGAGGAATTCTGGGAGTTGAAGTCCACAAGTCTTAAAGTTGCCAAGGTTGGAGACCCCTGCTCTGGATGATTGTGGACTAGTCATTTTCATTTTCATCCAGCCTACCACATAGGATGGTTGCTATGGAGAAAAAAATAGGAGGAAGAGACACTTCTGTTCCTGAAGGAAAGACAAGATGTTAATCAGATTTGTAAAACAGCAGGAGATTGTTAAAATAACCAATAGATTAATACCATGTACCAGTGTTTCTCAACCTTAGCAACTTTGAGATGGTGAAATTCAGCTCCCAGAATTCCCCAGTCAACATGGGGGAATTGAAAGCCTTCGGAGGTTGTGGGAGCTTCATCACTTGAAAAGATTGGACTGCCATTTGTCAGAAATGGTGTAGGGTCTCCTGCTTTGGGGGGTGGGGGTTGGACTAGATGACCTATAAGGTCCTTTCCAACTCTGTTAATCTATTAACAATCTATCTTAAAAGTTGCTGAGGTTGAGAAATATTGCTGTATAAGTAGTCCTTGACTTACAACAGCTTGTTTAGTGACCGTTTGAAGTTACATCACTGAAAAAGGGGTTTATGCCCATTTTTCAAACCTACAACTATTACGGCATCCCCATGGTCATGTGATCAAAATTCAGATGCTTGGCAACTGGCTCATATTTAGGACGGTTGCAGTGTCTCGGGGTCATGTGATTTGCAAGCTTCTGACCAGCAGAGTCAACAGGGAAGCCAGATTCACTTAGGAGTCCTGGTGGCGCAGTGGACTAATTCACTGTTATTAAGATCAGCTGCTTGCAATTACTGCAAGTTCAAATCCCACCAGGCTCAAGGTTGACTCAGCCTTCCATCCTTTCTAAGGTAGGTGAAATGAGGACCCAGATTGTGGGGGCAATAAACTGACTTTGTATAAATATACAAAAGTATGAAGGCTATTGCTTAACGCACTGTAAGCCGCCCTGAGACTCCGGAGAATATAAATCAATTAAAAAAAAAAACCATGTTACTAATTTAACAGGTGGAGTGATTCGCTTCAACAACCGTGGTAAAATGGGGCAAAGCTCACTTCACAAATGTGTCATTTAGCGACCGAAATGTTGGGCTCAATTGTGGTCGTAAGTCAAGGACGTACCTGTATACTGTTAAAAACACTGAATATAGGAAAACTAACTGGGTGACCTTGGGCCACTCACAGACCAACTCACCTCACAGGATTGTTGTTGTGAGGAAAATAGGAGGAGGAAGGTCTGTTTGGCCATGTTTGGTGCCTTGAATTAATTTTATACAACAATAATAAAGGTGGGATATACTGTAAATAAATAAATAAATGCTCTGGCTGCACTAGCCCTTGATTGTAACAAGCCACAGATCATGGAACAAGTGTTTTGCCTCAGTACTGTAATCTTTACGACTACGGCTGCTTTGGAATTGAGATGTAATGAAATCATTAGCGAATCTAGAGCTAGATGGGATTAACAGCTTAATCCTGGCAGAGATAAGAAGATTTTTTTTCTAAAGAAGAATTAGGGTGACATGATAACAGTGGTCCATTATTTGAGAGGCTGCCACAAAGATGAGTGGGGCAATTTATTTTCAAAAGCACCAGAGGTACTTTTGGCACCAAAGCACCAAAACAAGAAACAATAGATGGAAGCTAATCAAGGAGAGAAACAACCTGATCAGATTAACAGAGTTGGAAGGGATTTTATAGGTCATCTAGTCCAACTTCCCACCTGAGCAGGAGACCCTACACCATTTCTGACAAATGGCAACCCCATCTTTTCTTGAAAGTCTCATGTGATGAAGCTCCCACAACTTCTGAAGGCAAGCTCTTCCATCGGTTGATTGTTCTCACTGTCAGAAAGTTCCTCCTCATTTCCAGGTTGTTGGTCAGTTTCCATCCATTATTCCTTGTCTGGCCTTAAGGTGCTTTGGAAAACAGCTTGATCCCCTCCTCTCTGTGGCAGCCCCTCAAATATTGGAACACTTCTCTTCACTAGACTAGCCATGCCCAGTTCCTGTAACCATTCTTCATATGTTATAGTCTCTAGTCCGCTAATCATCCTGGTTGCTCTTCTCTGCACTTTTTCTAGTCTCAACATCTTTTTTATAGTGCGGCGACCAAAACTGGTTGCAGTACTCTAGGTGTGCTTACTAGGGCTTTATAGAGTGGTATTAGTACCTCCCTTGATCTTGATTGCATCCCTCTGTTAATGCAATTTAGGATTGCGTTGGATTTTTTAACTCTCTGTGGCAGCCCCTCAAATACTGGAACACTGATATCATGTCTCCCTGGTCTTAACCTGGAATTAAGGAGAAACTTCCTAACAGTGAGGACAATTAGCCAGTGGAAGAGCTTGCCTTCAGAAATAATAGGTGCTTCATCACTGGAGATTTTAAGGAAGAGGCTGGACAGTCACTTGTCTGAGATTGTATAGCTTCTGGACTAGAAGACCTCCAAGGTCCCTTTCAGCTCTATTCTATTCTAAATTCTTTTTTTTCTTTCCTTCTTTCCCTTTTCTCTCCTTTTCTCTCAGAAAACTTGTTTTGGCACCTACTGTTGTGAGCTTAAAAGACAGCAAGGCAGAGAAGGCTAGAGGGAAGACCTGCTTGCAAAACTCACCTGCCTACTTTGACAGTCATCAAACTCAATGTAGTTTCAATTAAAGTGATGGATTGCATTTTTAAGGCAATTCAAGAAGCAATGAATTTTATGAGCCTCCGTAATGTGGGCTCCCGTGTTTGCTCTTAAATCAGTCCTATATCAATGGCCTCGCCAAAGGAGCCTTTCAGGAATTAGACCCATTAAGGAACAACCTGCCTTATAAAATAAAAAGCCAGTAGATATTATTATAACACCTTAAAATATTGAAGATGATGATTTAACGTTTCCATTGGGGGGGGGAAATAAAGGAGCTAGCTCCTTAGAGAATTCACACCCTTGGTGGATTGCACCCCACAGTTGCAATCTAGGGTATTATTGTGCAATCGATACTTTCGGGTCTTACTCTTGAGGTAAATGCCAGCACACCTCCCCACCCTTCCTCCTTTTTGAAATGTCCTGATCGTCCCCAGGGGATGCTTACTCTAACCACTAGGCCCCATGGCCCCCAGACATTCCAGAAGGCATGACAAGCCCTGCCTTGGCCTGGCCGTTAGTGCTCATCAGGCCTTACAAAATGATAAAACCCCAGCAGATAGCTGAGAGATAAAACCACAGGAGTCAAGGTCTCCCCCTCTTTTTTCTCAGCCCCTCCCTCCAGGACAATGTATCAAAGGGCCTTCAGGCTCCATTATCTTGCTAAATGGGCTGTCAAGTTATCAATTGCTCTTCTCAAGTCCTTGATGGCTCTCCTGGTGGGTTGGTTTCCTGGACTCCTATTTTCTCTTGCCTACGGGGGCTGCAAGCCTCCCCCCTCCTCCCAGCTCACTTCCAAAAGGATCCATCAGCTTCCCCCAACAATGAGGCATTCACACCTCTCTGCTTTCTGACAAGCCTCTCCTCCCCAAATTTATCCAACTCTAGTTGTAAACAACCTTCATCCTCTGCCTGGCAAAAATCAAGGTCATTAGATCCTGCAAGAGATCAGGCTCTGCTACAGCTACCTATCCAATGCATTTTTATTATTTTAATTTTAATGTTGAGCCGATGTCCCATCAGAGCTAAGAGACTGAGTGACAAGAATCAGATCGTGGTCTTAAGCAAGCCAGTGTCTGGGATTAAGCCCACCTGTCTGCAAAAATGTAAACCAGGCAGGTTTATTTGGCGGAGGTGTATAGATTACAACTAGATCCAGATAATATTTGCAACAGCTTCTTGGATGAGAAGCAAAATGTTTTCAAGGGGAACCCCCTCCCCCAAGAAAGTCCAGTTTGTTTTTAGTTACTAGTTACTAAATCTGCATTACTAATCTTCTAATACTTCCTATCACCCATCTCCTCCCACTTATGACTGTATGTCTGTAACCTTGTTGCTGGTATCCTTAAGATTTATATTGACTGTTTTCTAATATGATTTGAGTGCTTATTTGTTCCCCATGACTATCGTTAAGTGTTGCACCTTATGATTCTTGACGAATGTATCTTTTCTTTTATGTACACTGAGAGCGTATGCACTAAGACAAATTCCTTGTGTGTCCAATCACACTTGGCCAATAAAGAATTCTATTTTGGAAAAGCACTTTTGGGAGAACCATGACCTGGATGACTTGAGAATTTCCATTGACTTTGGTGGTGTGTTGTGCAAAAGCCCATTGATTGCCATTTGTTTAGGGTTGCATATAGTGTGCAAACCAGATAACTTGGTTGATTCAGTGAATTAAAGGCTAAATCAAACTGAGATGAGCAAATTGTTGCAAATATTATTTAGATCTTGTTGTACTCTATACACCTCTGCAGTCTCTTTGCAGAAGCTTCTTGGGTGAGAAGCGAAACATTTTCAAGGAGAAAAAAACCTTAAAAAGTCCAGTTGCCTTTTGGGACAACACGTGCTAAATTACAGAAAAGTTACCCTAGATTAAAACTAATCAAGGATATTGTGCAAACTTGTGTGAATGCAGCTGAGGAATATAAAGACAGGAGTATTTTACTGCATATTTCACCTTGAGCTGGAAGAAAGGTAGGATATGGCTCTTAAATAAATATGAAACACCCAAAAGAGCTCTAAGTATTTCCAGTATTATTATTCAGGTTACAAATCTATATTTACTGCAATTTGCAGCTTTATTTTACTACCATGCCAACTGAACAATATTCCAAAACCTGATGCCATTTATATGTTGAGTTGTGACCGGGGCTAGTTTCATTAAAGTTTTTAAAAAATATTTTTTTTAACAACTTTCTTCTTTTCAACAATTTCGCATCAGTAAACATTTCTTACACATCCATTTTTCTCCCTTATTTCAATTTGCCATCTATACATATAGTTCATATATTGATTTATTTATATACATAAAGATAACAGTGTACTCAATAGGGATCATACATTCTGTGTCTATTCCATTTCCACTCATGTGTTACTGCATTTCAGCTCCTATATCTTCCTCATTTACTCTTTCCTTGCCTTTTATCCCTCTAACCATTCATACCATTTCTTCAATACCATATAGTATTCTGTTTATAACTTTTCTTGTATTTCTTTTGTAAGTTTGTCCATCTCTGCACACTCCAAAACTTTTCTAATCAAATTTTCTTCCGTTGGTATATTATTATTTTTCCAATTTTGTGCATATATTATCCTTGCCGCTGTTGTAATATGTATAATTAAATATTATATTTTTTTCCATAGGTCCTTGGAAATATTCCTAATAAAAATACTTCTGGCTTCATCTCTATACGCTGTCTGGTTATCTCTTCTAATTTTATTCTAATTTTACTCCAATATTGTTTTGCTTTGGGGCACGTCCACCACATGTGGTAGTATGTTCCTTGATGTTGTTTACATTTCCAGCATGTTGACGGGATATTGAGGAACATTTTGGCCAGTCTCGCCGGTGGAAGATGCCACCGATAAAACATTTTATACATATTTTCTTTATAAGCTACAGACATTGTCAGTTTATAATTTTTGTTCCATAATTTCTTCCATTTATCCAATTCAATGTTATATCTAAAATTTTTAGCCCAAATTATCATGTTTTCTTTGACTACCTCCTCCTCCATTTGGTATCTTAATAAGTAATTATAAATTATAATTACTTATTAAGGGGCAGGTTTCAAAACCCGTCGCTACCAGTTCGCTTGTGGGCGCTCGTGAGCATGCACGATGCTTCTGCGCATGCGCAGAAGCATCTGGGTGGGTGGGCGGAGCCTCCTGCCATCGCTGCTACCTGTTTCTCCGATCCAGGGTGAACGGGTAGCAACCCACCACTGGTTGTCACTCTTCCAGAGTTGCTGGTTGGAATGAATGGAGTCTATTGTCATACATATGAATGGTAGTTGGGGAAGGATTGGACTGGTTATATGGTAGTGACCGGGGAAAGTAGAAGTTGTAATAACATGCCTCAGTGGGTGTGCCAAGGAGGTTAGGTGCTGGTTTAGAAATGTGGAAACTGTGATTTCTACTCTCACCTTAGCCATGAAAATTGGGTGAGTCAGTGGGTTTGGGCCAGTTTCTCTCTCTGTGTGTGTGCCTCCCTCCCTCCCTCCCTCTCTCTCCCTTCCCCTCTTCCTCTTTCCCTCTCTCCCCAACTCACCTCACAGGGTTGTTCTTGTGAAAATAGGAAGAGGAGGGAGTATTAGATATTGTCACCATTTTGATTTACTTATAAAGTAATAAAGATGGGATAAAAATCTAAATAAAAATAATTAGGAAGGCCGACAACATCTTATGGTGTGAAGTTGAATCAAGTAACAGCAAAAATGTAGAATATGTCAGGGTGAGGAGTTAATTATAAAAATGATCTTTTTACATCCCAATCCCAAGTTAACCGATAAGACTGAAAGAAAGAAATATGCAAGCATGTTGCAAAATATGCAAGATGGGTTTTCTCCATCTTTTGATGTATTAGCAGATCTTCCTTCAAACCATAACAACAGGCGTCAAAGTCAGTGCAGAATCTTAGGCTACTAGATTGAAGAATGACTTGAGGTTTTCTCAACCTCAGCGAGGTTAAGATGCGTGGACTTCAATTCCCAGAATTCCCCGTCAGCCATGCTGGGAGTTGAAAGTCCACACAATCTTAGTGGTTGAGAAATATTGAACTACAGTTTTAATGTTTAATCAATGCATGGGAGTTGGGGTCCTTCTTTAAAAGAAGTAGGCAGGATAAGGTCAAGCAAATACTGTAATTATAAGGTGATGCGGATTTTTTTAAAAAATGGGAGGCATATCTTGAATTTTCCCCCCATACCTTTGATGCAGTAGAACAGCAGTATGCAAGCTTGGCAACTTTAAAACTTGTGGACTTCAATTCCCAGAGTTCCCCAGCCAGCAAATTCCCCATGAATTCATACAATGGAGGCTGCATCCATGTATTTTGAAACAAAATTGCCTACTTTAGTCAGCATTTCATGGCAATATTTTTGATAATTTTATGCACAGGTGACAACAAATGTTGTGTGATGGAATACTGACCCCGCTCCCACCCCAGTCAAATCAGCAGATACTTTACAGCAGGGGTGTCTATTGTCCAACCTTGGCAATTTTAAGATTTGTGGACTTCAACTTCATTCTTGCTGTGCTCACCACCCTCTGTAATGTCTTTCTATCCGCGGCAGTTAGGCCAGCATACCACACCGTAATGCAATGAAGGAGGATGCTTTCTATTGTGGACTGGTAAAAAGAGATCATCAGTTGTTGTTCCACTTTATTATTTTTTTTGCAAGACCCTAAGGAAGTGGAGTCTCTGTTGGGCCTTTCTGTCCACCTGGGTCGTGTTGATTTTCCAGGTGAGATTTTCGCTGAGATAGACTCCCAGGAATTTAAGGGAGGAAACTCTCTCTCCACACAGCCCCCCTCGATGTAAAGTGGGGCAGGTTCCTCTCTCTTCTTCCGGAAGTCTAACACCATATCCTTTGTCTTGCTGATGTTCAGGTACAGATTGTTTTGTAAGCACCATGTGGATAGCTTTTGAACTTCCCCACTGTACGCTGTTTCGTCTCCACCTGCAATAAGACAAGGGGTGGGTTCTAAATTTTTTTATTACTGGTTCTGTGGGTGTGTCTTATTTTGTGGGCGTGGCTTGATGATCATGTGACAATTGTTTAGGATTTAGCAGAGGTACTGATCTACCAGGCTTTTAACTGCTTGCAGAGCTGTAGCTATCTACCTATGTATTTTTTGCAGGCACTGGTCTACCCATTTATTTTTGCAGGCATTGATCTATTCATGTATTTTTGCAGGCACTGATCTACTCATGTATTTTTCCAGGCACTGATCTACTTATGTATTTTTGCAGGCACTGATCTACTTATGTATTTTTGCAGGCACTGATCTACTCATGTATTTTTGCAGACACTGGTCTACCCATGTATTTTTGCAGGCACTGATCTACTTATGTATTTTTGCAGGCACCGGTCTACTCATTTGTTTTCTTTTAACACTGATCAGCTGTAGGGCTGCCCTTTGAAGCCCAGGGGCAAGAGTTTAAATAGTTTTTTTTCCTCTAGCCATCAGCTGCGACTCAGGAGGCAGCAATAGATTGGGGGTGGGGCCAAATAAAAGGTAAGAATAACGTGGGTGGGTGGGGGCGGGGGGGGCAGAACCTGTTCGGTGACGTCATATCATCACCACTACCGGCTCGGGAGAACCGGGCTGAACCAGGAGGAACCCACCACTGAATAAGACCCAATACGGTGGTACCATCTGCAGACTTAATGATCACAGTGGATGGGTCAGACAATACACAATCATGTGGGTATAATGAATATAGGTAGGGACTGAGCACACAACCCTGTGGGGAGCCAGTGCTAAGCTTCAGGGAGGTGGATATGACAGACTCAACCCTCACTGTTTGTGGCCGGTCCCTCAGAAAGTCTTTGATCCAGATTTCTTGACCCTCTCTCGCCTTTCTGCACATCAGGCCTATGATGGTGATATGAAAACTTAGAAATGTTTTGACATCTGGGTCTCTCTCCTAGAAATAACTAAGGAGGGTAAAAAATTGCACCATCCCTAGAAGATGACCGAATTTGTCTGAACATGCCTAGTGTAGGAACAGCAATGTTTTGATGGTCAAGAGTCACACTTAACACTTTTAACCTCTCGCCTCTTTGCTGCATTATTGGGGAATGACACAACGTTGCTAGGTCTGGACCAGTGGTGGGTTTCAAATTTTTTTACTACCGGTTCTGTGGGTGTGGCTTGGTGGGCATGGCAGGGGAAGGATACTGTAAAATCTCCATTCCCTCCCCAATCCAGGGGAAGGTTACTGCAAAATCCCCATTTCCTCCCGATCAGCTGGGACTCAGGAGGCAGAGAATAGATGGGAGCGGGACTAGTCAGAAGTGGTATTTACCGGTTCTCCGAACTACTCAAAATTTCCACTACCGGTTCTCCAGAACTGGTCAGAACCTGTTGAAACCAACCTCTGAATCACAGTAAGCATTATCCCCCCCTCCCCCAAGAAACAATAGAATAATGTAATTACCTGACAAATTGTGCTATGTCATGGTTTATTTAACTGCAGTTTGTTGGAAAAATTACAATTGTTTGGTTTGGCACAACACACTAAAGTATATGTTATAGTCTGCAAACCACAATAAGCTAGTTTGGGACATCATGCTAGGGCATAACCTATTTTGTTTTGGCATGGCTTAATTATGCTAAACCAGAATTTCGGAGTAGCTGATATGATTATTTTGTACATTCTTCTTCTCAGCTTCCAACTCTGGCTTGTTTGGGAGTAGACAGAAGCTAACATTAACTTCAGAGGAAGCTTGTGTAGTCGGTTTAATGCAGGAAATGCCAAGGTAAGGAGATTAAATTCATCCACAAGATAGGATTCCAGTTTAACATGACATACGAACACAGCCCATGTGTGATCAGAGTTTATCTGCACTTTGGCTGCTGAAAAATGGTTCCCTGTTCCACACATGGAAATATTTGTGCACACACGTTCCTGAATGAAGAGTCCTCAAACCTCCTCATCTAAGAGACTGGATGTTTTAAGAGATGGAAAAGAAGTCAACAATAACTTTCTAGCAACTCACGTTAGCTACATTTATTAAGGTATCTCCTCAGGTCTCCAAAATAATAATTTTTAATTTCATATTAATTATATTTTCATTAAGTTAAATTAGCCAACATGGTGAAGGCATTGAGCTAGAAGTAGGGAGATTCTAGTTCCCTTTCAGCCACAAAGCTTCCTGGATGCCTTCCAGGCCAATCATTCTCTTACAATTTAACAGAATAACAGAGTTGGAAGGGACCTTGGAGGTCTTCTAGTCCAACCCCCTGCTCAGGCAGGAAACCTTTATAGTATATCATTTCAGACAAATGGCTGTCCAATCTCTTCTTGAGTACTTCCAGTGTTGCAGCATCCACAAATTCTGGAAGCAAAGCTGTCCCAGTGTGGTGGTAGTAGTAGTGGCATTTTGGGGGGGAAAACTGGAGGAGGAAACATTACTATATGTCTTACCCTTCCCAAGAAAAGGGACAATATAAAGCTAACACATAAAATAAATAAATGGAGGGTAAATTGTCCTTCAAAGATCCCCCAAATTTTGCATTTCTACTAGATTTACTCAGAACTGTGACCTATCAGGTTCAGCTGAGCTTCTTAATACAAAAGTATACATATAATTAACCTACACATAATTCCCGCCCGTTTATTGTGACTTACTACTAAGAGCCAGTATTGGCTATTCACCTTCTATGCTCTCTCCTGAATGGTCTTAGTTGCCCTTTTATTTCCATATTCTACCCAATGACTGTTCGATTTAACTACCCAGCAAATCTTAAAGGTGCACCTTTATCCAGGAAACCTCTCCACCCTTCCTTCAAGTGGCAGAGGTTTTCAAACTTGGCCGCTTTAAGACTTGTGGACTTCAACTCCCAGAATTCTCCAGCCAGCTCTGCTGGCTGGAGAATTCTGGAAGTTGAAGTCCACAAGTCTTAAAGCGGCCAAGTTTGGGGACCCCTGTTTCAAGGCGATACTACTTAGATTGGCTGGACTACGACTTCCATCAACCCATGGGGCATTTTCAGTAGATCTATTCCATGATAGAAATGCCATACTCAGGAAGACTTGTCTTTAATCCCCCTCTGTCTGGCACATGCCAATTCTTTACCAGCTTGGATGAGTCAAAGCAGGACTTGATAAATTGAAATAGATGACATTGAGTTTTCTCCCATCTGCTGCCTCCTCTGCCATTCTACACCAATTTGAGGCACCCTTGTGGCAGGCAGCCCCCTGCGTTTCTCCCTCAATGGAGAGGAATAAAACCTCAACCAATATCATAACCATTGATACCAGCAGCAGGAACACATTGTAAATTATTGCTATTAGTTCAACTCCATTCAGTTGCAAATGTGCTAAGCTGTGCTTTGTTTCATCCTGGTTTCTTGAGCAAAGCCCAATGGGTTAGGATTACATAAAGCCACACCTTAAGCTTCAAAAACGATAATGGTTCACATAATATATGGAATCTGTGACGCTCAATTCAAATGAACGTAGCGAAGAGAGGTTTTCTGTCTTCTAGTAGGCATGAATAATTTTGCAGCTT
This sequence comes from Ptyas mucosa, assembly GCA_012654045.1. NCBI lineage: Eukaryota > Metazoa > Chordata > Lepidosauria > Squamata > Colubridae > Ptyas > Ptyas mucosa. The sequence continues at coordinate 1,390,063 of WNWU01000158.1, forward strand.
AATTCCAGCAACCCTACATTAAGCCAAAATTAAAGGGGAACATCCTATTTATTTATTTTTATTTTTATTTTTTTGGCCTGAAGGCAAATTTAAACTTACAAGTGAATTTCCAGGGGGGAAAAGACCTTTAAAGGCACAAACCAGTTTTTTTCAAACTTGGTTCACTTTAAGATGTATGGACTTCCAACTTCCAGAATTCCCCAGCCAGCCATGCCCATTCGTTTATGAAGAGGCTATGTGTAAAATAGCGTTTCTCAACGTTAGCAACAGATGGGTGGACTTCAACTCCCAGAATTCCCCAGCCTAGCTGAGGAATTCTGGGAGTTGAAGTCCACCCATCAGTTGCTAAGGTTGAGAAATTTAGATATACAGAGGATCCAACATTGCCTGCAGGCCTGCCCCCATCTAGAATAAAAGCTATTCCTCATTTGCAATTGAATTTCATATCCCCTCCCCACTCCCCATATGGCTTAGTTCTGTAAGGATAAGGAGGAATAAAAACTCCGAAACAAGTTTGTCTGCAACACCGAATGTATATGGTGTGCCCATGTCTGCGCACACAATCTAGGTAGACTACTCCAAATTAGTGGATCATCAGGAAGGAGAAAGGGTGAGCCCATTCACAAGACAGGTATAAGACTACAATGCTGTTGTTTAAAGTAGCAAATTAGAAGGTCTTGTATACCTCCCCTTTCTCTCAGGGAAGAGGCGGCCTTTTTTTTAAAGACAGGAAGGAACATGCTAAGGTTAAGAAGATTCCCACTATGACACGTGATCACACGGCTTCTCAAAAATAGGCTCATGCTTCTCTAATATAGAACGGATTTTCTACATTTGCACATTAACTTGGAGGAGGGTGGGATTCAACTAGAACCTGATACAGGCGTGTGTATGTGTGTGTATACACCCGCGCACATTGAGGTGTTGTATGTAGAGGCCATGCACGCTACCCAGCAGTTTTGCATTCCACAAGCAGACACTGGTGTGGGTTTGCACACATGGAAAAGAGATCTGTGAACATGCATGCAACCCACCAGGAGATGAGCCGATGTCATGCCTGCCCTGAGGCAGCTGTGGGGTGATGGTGCAGCTCCCCTTGATTGATCAGGGTTCAACATAATACTGGTTGAAAGGAAGGTGCCCAATTGGGCATCAACCTATGTAGAAGTACAACCTATTTAAACAAACTGTTCAAGTGCGGGGATGAAAAATATACTATAATACTGTGTTTCCCCCCAAATAAGACCCTGTCTTATATTTTTTTTGAAGCCTGAAATAAGCGCTTGGCCTTATTTTCGGGAAGGTCTTATTATTTTGGGGCACGCGGACCAGGAAGGGCCTGGTGGCTCACCAGACTAAAAGCATTGTGATTAACACCAGCTGTCTGCAATTACTGTAAGTTCAAATCTCACCAGGCTCAAGGTTGACTCAGCCTTCCATCCTTTCTAAAGTAGGTAAAATGAGGACCCGGATTGTGGGGGCAATAAGCTGACTTTGTATAAATATACAAAAGTATGAAGGCTATTGCTTAACGCATTGTAAGCCGCCCTGAGTCTCCGGAGAAGGGCGGCATATAAATCAAATAATAAAAAAAAGACGGAGCTCCTCTTGCCCTCTTACCTGATTTCCAGCTCTGTCTCCCTAACCCTAACCAGAGGAAATGGTGGGGACCGGTTGTGCATGCGTTTAAATATTTTCCGGGAGGGCTTATTTTTAGGGGAGGGCTTATTTTTGGGGAAACACAGTATCTGATACTATACCATCTAAGTCCCCAACTCCCAGTTTCAGCCCATTACCGGGCTGCATCCCATTCTGAACCGGGTTACACAAGCAATGGACGAGTGCGCGCAGCTCCATTTGCAACAGCAACAGGTGCTCGTGCTAATAGGTAGCGCTCCATTTGTGTTTGCACCCGCCACATGTGCAAATGGAGCTGCACCAGGGGTGACATGCTACCAGTTCGGACCGGTTCAGCTGAACCGGTAGTGATGGCGGTGGGTGGTTCGGAGAATCGGTAGCGACAGCAGCGCGAGGCTTCGCCCACCCGCCCGGTCACCATTACTTCCTGGTTAAAACCAGGGTTTTCCGAACCGGTAGAGAAGGTAAGTAGATTTCACCCCTGAGCTGCACATGTGTGCCTGTCGCTTACACAGAACCATCCACTCCCCCTGCTGAGCCGCCAAGCCGAAAAGGTTGGAGACTGCTGATCTAGAGTACCTTAAGTGCTATGTTCCTGATTCTCACCAAGTTGCAACAAAGTGAGGCAGGGACCCCAAAACACATCTGTGGGCCTCTCATATCGAGCCGTTCATGCAAATGAGAGCTGCTTTCTAGCCAAGGGGAAGGGGATTCAATTGCCCCAGGACTTACGCATCTGAAGTATGAATTTGAAACTATCGAAGGATCATTTCAAGGCAGAAATATGAATCTGTTAAAAAAAAAGTTCTTTCAGTGTTTTGGATTCCCCCAAATCCTCCTTTTGACTTGACCGCTGAGTTCAGTAGATGAAAATAATAATAATAATAATAGGAAAAAACAGCACATTGACACACAACGGGAGAGATTAGGTCTATGTGTTGAGGATGGGGTGATGTTCAATGAGCATCTTGTCTCTATAACAAACTTTTGGGAGTTTGTCTGCAATCCTGAAAGAGAAGCTCTCTGCAGAAACATCTTATTGCTGTTCCCTCTCCTTCCTTTATATACAATCCCAAAATCTGTTTGCCACAAACAAATCCACCTATGAAAAATCATCCAAGTAGAGAAGACTAGTGTGATCTCTTGGTCTTGTGATCAATAACTCCAACGTCTAAGATAAGTCAGGTCCTGCAGAGGAAGCCATAAACAAACAAGGTTTGGATGGCTAACACGTGTTATTATATAGAGTGCATGATATCCAATCCACACAGGGCATCTGCCGCCTCACTCTGTGACTGTCAAATAGTTGAAGAGGAGAAAAATACCAGGAAGGGAAAAGCAACATCAGTTTCAGCTGGCTCAAGGATGAGTGGAAAGAACTTCAGGAATGGTGAATCTCCCCAAGACCTTGCTTTTCGTACGTTTTGGCTGGGTTGCAATGGAATATTTTAGCATTATTCATTGCTTAAGACTCTTAAAAATAACAGCATGGTTTTATAAATACATACATAAATAAAAGCCACCATCGGGTCCCTAGCCCCAACTTTGTTGAACTTGCAAGCTAAAACTCATCTAGAAGGAGTGATGGTGTAGGGGATGACCAGGCTGAGCCTGAGGGAGGGGGTCAAACCATCATAAGTCACGAGTCCCTTCGTGCCTGCAAGAGATCTAAGTCCAACCTACCTTGAATTCCTTTCTTAACTCCCTTAATGGTCATTGGCCAGATTTTTCTCAAGAACTTAAGCTTGCAATAAATCTTTATACTCATTTGAACTGCCTGAAGCTCCTGATCTCCACGATGCTTGACAGGTGGCCTCAAATAGAAGCGTGCATTTTTTTCCATTTAAAATTATATCTATCCAACAACAGCACCCAGATGACATATGGAGCTGGGATGGGACAAGGTCTGTTCCAACCATGGAGCAAAGCGAGACAGGAGACTTAAGTTATCATCATGAAAATGTAGCAAATTATATACTGTTGCTCTTATTAATATTATTATTGCCGAGGAGAGATGTTTTATGGGATTTTCCACCTCTGGTGACACGACAAATTGACTAGCTTGTATATTTTATACAGTAGGTATATATATATCGTCCAGGAAAGAGTGGACACCACTGATGAGCAAAATGCTTTGGGTCAATCTTAGACCTCTAAGTGTGCCTCTCCATTCTCTTTTGGTACATGACAAATGAAGTCTTCTGCTCCTTAAATCTCCACAGCTAGATTGGATACAATAATAAACCCTTCCAGTTCAAGTTGAGTTGATGGCATTAGGAGAGCTTGAATCAAGATCTCCAAACGATAATAGGAACTTCCAGGATAAAAGTTCATTGTCAGAAGACCTTCAACTGAAGCAAAGCTATGATAGAAAATCTCCTAAAAGCCTGAAAGCATTCCCGTAGTATTAGCACGAGAGGATATAGGAATAGGTGGGACGGATATGATTTCCCCTCAGAGGAAGAGGACAGACAGACGGCACCTTGGGGGTGTTTGTAAGTTTGAATCTTTCCTACGTGGATCCCGAAGATGACAAGATAAGATGAAGGAAGGAAGAAAAACAGGAGGGTAATTAGGGGGGACATCGGTGGAGGGTGGAGGTGTCGAAGAGAGGGTTGTGGATCTCCATTTCTCCACTCTGAAAAGAGAAGAAGATACTAAATTAATCAAAGCATTCTTTTAAAAGGGGGGGGGGGAATGCAAGACTAGGGTCAATGTCTACTACATTACCATCTCCATCACTGGATAGGTATGTTTGAACATGTCCCTTTGAAAGCAGTGAGATCAACCCAACCTACCTCACAGGGTTCTTATTGTGGGGAAAAGAGGAGGAGGAAGGAGTATTGAGTATGTGCAGTGCCTTGAGTTAATCAAGGTGGGATAAAAATAAACAAATAAATAAACTTCTCATGGGTACCACGATAGCATCTCAAAGGAAAATATTTTAGGTTAACTTTATCATATTTTAGGTTTAACTTTATGCAGGAAAAGTTTTATTTTCTTTCTCCATTAAAAGAGCATTCACCTTTGATTTTTCTACTTGTACCGTGAACAATATTTCTACACTTAGCTAATCCCTTTGTAACGAATGTATCTTTTCTTTTATGTACACTGAGAGCATAGGCACCAAGACAAATTCCTTGTGTGTCCAATCACACTTGGCCAATAAAGAATTCTATTCTATTCTATTCTATTCTATTCTATTCTATTCTATTCTAT
>WNWU01000158.1:1394929-1424780 GCA_012654045.1 Ptyas mucosa
ATTCTATTCTATTCTATTCTATTCTATTCTATTCTATTCTATTCTATTCTATTCTATTCTACTCTACTCTACTCTACTCTACTCTACTCTACTCTACTCTACTCTACTCTACTCTACTCTATTCTATTCTATTCCATTCTATTCCAAAGTAATTCTGTATTGGATTATTTTTAACTTCATCTTTGTCCAGTTTTAGGGTTATTGTTTAATTTTTATGTTTTTGTCTGTGTGAACTAGTTGTGAGCTGCCCAGAGTTGTGCTTTTAAGATGGTCATATGAATTTTAGAAGGCAAACCCCCCCCCTCACCTCCTACTCCATTTAGCAAGTCTTCAGCATCAAATCTAACTACAGCCCAGAGAGGTGGGTCTAGTGTGACTTAGGTACAGAATAACTCATTTTAGCATATAACCTGGAGCTCCACAACCTGTGATTCACAGGCAAGATATTCCCAGCCTCTTTTCTCCATTCCCTGGGGCCATCCATAATCCAGCTGTTGAAACCAGTGGCAAACTGTCCAATTATGAGGGCTTCCCCCCCATTTGAAAAGTAATCAGACAAACATGTGAAATGCTTCTATTTTACTAAAAGGAAAAGGGAAAATACTAAAAGAGAATCAAACATTGTGTCCTTACTGCTTTCACATAATTGTTCTTCCCACTATCCCAAAGGCTTAAAATACTTTTTTTTACCAAGGCCTGGTTATACCTAGAAAAAGGTTGTCCACCTATACATATTAACTTTTTTGGTACATTCAATTAATTCCTATAGAACCGCAGGTATCTCTGTATATAGCTATCTACTATTACAATGTTTAGGGATGCAGTGGCTCAGTGGCTAAGACACTGAGCTTGTCGATCAAAAGGTCGGCAGTTCAGCGGTTCGAATCCCTAGTGCCGCGTAACGGGGTGAGCTCCCATTACTTGTCCCAGCTTCTGCTAACCTAGCAATTCGAAAGCACGTAAAAAAAAATGCAAGTAGAAAAATAGGGACCACCTTTGGTGGAAAGGTAACAGCGTTCCCTGTGCCTTTGGCGTTTAGTCATGCCGGCCACATGACCACAGAGACGTCTTTAGACAGCACTGGCTCTTCGGATTTGAAACGGCGATGAGCACCGCCCCCTAGAGTTGGGAACGACTAGCACATATGTGCGAGTGGAACCTTTATCTTTACCTTTATTACAATGCTTAAAAGGCAAAGGAACTTTATCAGCAAAAATACGCAGGGGATTTTCCCTTTTTTCCCGCCTTTTTCTTCTGTGTACTGTGTATGCTATTTAGATTTACCTCGTGATGTTCCTGTGTTCCTGACTAACTTGTAAATATAAATGTAAAATATATCTATTTATATAAAACTTACAAGTTTGTGTCAGTGTCTCTGACTTCATTTGGACATTTGCTTCACAATTCCCCGGCAGGATCTTTATCAGCAGAAATAGGGAGGGGAAGGGTGGATGAATAAATCAGAATCAGAATCGAGCTGGAAGGGACCTTGGAGGTCTTCTAGTCCAGCCCCCTGCTTGAGCAGGAGATCCTATCATTTCAGACAAGTGACTGTCCAGTCTCTTCTTAAAAATCCCCAGTGATGAAGTGCCCACAACTTTTGAAGGCTGGATGGAAGGTGGATGAATGGAAGGGTGGACAAATGGTGGCTTATTGCCTTATTATAACTAGGAATAGTTTCTTGGCTATGCTTAAAGGTATGGATTGGGGGTAGGGGAAGCTCGGGACTGGAGCAAAGGTGGGTTTCAGCAGGTTCTGATCAGTTCTGGAGAATCGGTAGCGGAAAATTTGAGTAGTTTGGAGAACCGGTAGTAAAACTTCTGACTGGCCCTGCCCCCATCTATTCTCTGCCTCCCGAGTCCCAGCTGATCGGGAGGAAATGGGGATTTTGCAGTATCTTTCCCCTGGATTGGGGAGGGAATGGAGATTTTACAGTATCCTTCCCATGCCACACCCACCAAGCCACGCCTACCAAGCCACGCCCACCGGTAGTAAAAATATTTGAAACCCACCACTGGACTTGAATGTGTTAAGAGGTCAATGCAAAATATGTATCCCGACAATCTCAAAAGGACTACGATAAAGTTAACACATTACTAACATTTTCCGAAGAAAAATTCAGTCCAGTATAATTATTCTCTTGAAAGTCATCCTAGTGGCTTTTGGGCTTGTTAGATGTAAGGCCTCCAGAGCAGTTTAAAACATAAAAACTCATTAAAATGATATCGATCAAATTGCATGAAGGGTAGTCTCACATTGACCGCTGTTTGAGCAATTTGACTAAGAACTGTTTGCAAAGTTGTGTCTCCACTCCAGTTGTATTGTTTAGCAGCACACCTGAGCCTTTGTTGTTACCTCTTATCTAGATTATGCTAGATTGTAAAATATGGGCCTTGCTTATTCACTCAGATAAGTAGATTATGTCTTGCTGAATTAAAGCCATTAAAAGAGATAATCTATATATTTACTATCTTTGTATACCAGCGGTGGGTTTCACATTTTGTTACTATTGTTTCTTCGCGCACAAGCTTGCTTTGCAGCACGCTCCCTGGTTTGTGTGCACGCCTGCCTTCCGCGCATGCGCCCGGCCTCAAAAACGTGCCTAAATAAGACAGCATAGAGCCGGGGCGGATAGGTGAGGCCACCCGTGATTTCCACTACCGATTCACCCGAACCGGTCTGAACCAGCTGAATACCATCTCTGTTGTATACCCCTTCTCATTATTGCAAATACAGGTAATCCTTGACTTACAACCATAATTGAGCCCAAAATTTCTGTTGCTAAGTGAGTTTTGTTTGTTAAGTGAATTGCTGCAGTTATTAAGTTAGGAAGAAGATTGTTAAGTGAATCTGGCTTCCTCATTGAGTTTGTTTGTCACCTGACCCCAGGACACTGCAATCGTCATAAATATGAGCCAGTTGCCAAGCACCTGAATTTTGATCACATGTCCATAAGGATGCTGCAGTGGTCGTAAGTGTGAAAAGCATTCATAAGTCACTTTTTTCAGTGTGCTGTTGTAATTTCGAACTGTCACTACATGAACTGTTGTAAGTCAAGGACTACCTGTACATCCATCCATCCATCCATGCATATATCCATACATACATACCGGGGCCAATCCAGGACATTCATATACAGTGTAGTCTCCACTTTCACTCTCTGATTCTGTAGGGTTCTGCTCCATTGTTTTGGGAGATTGTCTCCTGGGGAGAAGGACACAAGATAAGAGTGATGGGATGTTACAGAGATCATAGAGTCCTCATCGGTTAGTTAGCGTCATCAGGTAGACCAGACTAAGAAGTCAATTTCACAGGAAGGCTGAAGCTCTTTTTATCGAGATCATGCGTTGGCTGAGGAATTCTGGGAGTTGAAGTCCACAAGTCGTAAAATTGCCAAGGTTGGAGACCCCTGTCCTAAGTGATCAAATGTTTGTCTGCTCAGCGTTGGGAGATCTGTTTCCCAGCTCTGGAAAACAAATCTTTTAAAGATATCCCCCAACCTAGAGATCTTTTCTCTTAAGATAAGAGAGAGATGAAAATTCTGCTCTCCCGTGTCCTCTGTCCCAAGGAGCCATGGCTTTTCCAATTCTGAGACTTGCTCCGTTCTCGCGGCTCTCCCATTCCCTCCCACCTCCAGGGAAAGTTCTAGAGAAGAACACTTACTCTTCACCAGTAAGAAGTTTCTTCCGATGCTGATAGTGGTGGACTTGACAAGACTGTGCTAGCCTGGAATCCATATACTGAGAAAGAGGAACAGAAGATGATTAAGGAGAGCCTCATGAGATCAGGAAAATCTTCTCGAGCATCCTCCACCAACCCAATGTCTCTTCTGAAAGCTGATAGGCAAGCAAGATAATTATGATGGAATATTGTCTGGATTCCCAGGAGGGAGGGAAGGCATTCCAGAATAGCAATCAGGGCTGGGATTCAGCCGGTTCGGAGCCATTTGGGCGAACCGGATGCTAATTTTACATCTGGTTCATTGAACTGGTAGTTGCAAGGACTGTCTGGCCCCTCCCACCCCACCCTTCCCCTCCCAGGAGTCTCCACGCAGCCCATTTTGGATACCAGGTAAGTGCAGGGCCTGCATGGAGACTTTGGGAGGGCAAAAAACGGGCTTCCCAGGAAGTTCTGGAAGTCTGGAAACAGGCCCGTTTCTGGCCTCTAGAAGGCCTCTGGAGCCCGGGGGAGGCTGTTTTCACCCTCCCGGAGACTCAAAAAAAGCCTCCAGAGCCTGGGGAGGGCAAAAACACACTCCCCCCCCCGCCATGGTGCAGGAAGCTGAGTAGGCCACACCCACCATGGCCACGCCCACCATGGCCATGCCCACCCAGCAACTGGGCAGAGAACCAGTTGCTAACATTTTTGAATCCCACCCAGTGGTGAAATTCAAAAATTTTTACTACCAGTTCTGTGGGCGTGGCTTAATGGGCATGGCTTGGTGGGCGTAGCAGGGGAAGGATACTGCAAAATCTCCATTCCCACTGCACTCTGGGGCCAGCCAGAGGTGGTATTTGCTGGTTCTCCGAACTACTCAAAATTTCCGCTACCGGTTCTCCAGAACCTATCAGAACCTGCTGGATTTCACCCCTGATCCCACCCCTGGTAGCAATCAATAGACAATGCAATTTAAATAGTTTGTGACGGAGAAAAAGGGTGTGAAAACAGCTCCTCCTTAACACTTCCCAGAATATATGGCCTGGGGTGCAGAATAGCCTGCTTTAGTTTGGCAAGATTTCTGTCTATGGGCGAGGAACAATAAAGAAAAATGTTTAGAAGAGGCTCAATATGTCTTTCCTGATTTTTGGAGCCCTGTAGTCAATAATACCAATTCAACCTAAATCTGATCTCTGGGATGTTATCCAACTGTCATCATTCATGACCACTAGAATATCCTCTGGAAACTTTGATTTTGGGATTTACCAATTGGATATATTTGTTGTTATAGAAATGGCTAGTTTCTATGATTATGAAAAAGTAAAAAAGTTGAGGATAGAGCTTAATGCCTTATTTTACTGCACCAAAGGAGTCAGAAGTCAATGCCTTCTTCTTTTTCTTTTTCCCTTGCTTTTGCCCCACTATCCATTTCCCTTTTCCCTTTCCTAATTTCCCTAATATTTGCTTTTGTATTTTTTTGTATGTCATCTTATAAATTAATACAACTATTAACAGACTGACTGTTTCCTAATATGATTTGATTGCTCATTTCTTCCCTATGACTATCTTTAAGTGTTGTACCTTATGATTCTTGACGAATGTATCTTTTCTTTTATGTACACTGAGAGCGTATGCACCAAGACAAATTCCTTGTGTGTCCAATCACACTTGGCCAATATAGAATTCAGTTCAGTTCAGTTCAGTTCAGTTCAGTTCAGTTCTGTTCTGTTCTGTTCTGTTCTGTTCTATTCTATGAGAAAACAATGACTACTAGAATATCCTCTTCCCCCTCTCCATCCCACTCCTCCTCCTCCTCCTCTCCATTCCATTGAACACAATCTACTAAGCCCCATTTGGTTGAGTTCATACGATACAACATGAACTATGATTTCCAAACCATAAAGGCTGGCTTCACACAACATGCTACAGTATATATAACATGTCCTATAAGCAAGGTCTTCATCTTTCATTAACAAATCCCATTTTGCAAAGCCAACGTACTGCACTGGGTTGATGGTATCGGTACTGGTTCCCCCGAGTAGCTGTGTATGCCATTTTTTGAGCCAAGCGTACTTCTTTCTGAAGCCTGCAAATTAATCATAGATGTTTTGAGTGAAATACAACAACGACAACAAATAGGAATAACTCCCAACACATTGTTCTCCTTTTCCCGATTCATAGCTCATTAAATCTGCAGCCCAGTTCACCCTCAGCAATAGGAAAAACAAGGAATAAAGGAATTTTACTGATCATGGGCAGAGCTTCTCCCGAGGGTCCTCGGTGCTCTCTGAGCTTGCTTATTTTCTTGCAAATGTTTCATTACCCTAACTAGGTAACATCATCAGTGCTAGTCAGTTTCTCCCACCTCAAACATGAAAATGGTGATCATTATAATAATAGAGACACAATATATGAAAAAGGGGACGATTGTTGTGGTCCGCCGGCAGCCTGCGGAGCTGGTAGCAGAGTCGGACAGTGAGGAGGCTGGGGAGGACAAAGGGCCAGTCCTGGAATCTGGGGAAGGCTCGGACGAGGGCTCTGCGTCGGAGGCAGAGATGGGGCCAGGGCCATCTGGGAGTTATGTGCTGACTCCGGAGCCTCCAGAGTCTGACGTCAGCGAGGCAGAGGAACAGGGGGAGCTTGTTCCCAGTATGCGCATGCACAGAGCTGCCAGAAGGCAAGATCACAAAAGGGGCAACTTGGGAGTAAGGCTTGGAGATGATTGGCCCCTCCCATAAGACATAAAGGTGGAGCAAAGGGATATGAGCCTTTGTAGGAAGCAACTTTGTTCGTTCTGGTCGGTTTAAATTCTGATGCTCTGTTTTGACTCTGTGCTCTGTGTGGCCTTGCAAAGCTAATTGCCAATTAGGTCTTTGGCAGCGGGTCAATGAGATAAAGGTGGGTGCTTATCAGCCTTATCCCGAAGGACTGTGGCAGACTTCTGCCAGACTCTTTACAAACTATTTGTGTCTCATTACGGGCTGTGACTGAACATCATTCACAGCCATTAAAATAAAAAGAGGGTTTTGGGGACTAATCGTGTGCTTTTTACTGTCTCAGGAAGCCTAGGTCAGAACAACGATCAGATTCATACCTGTACCAGCAAATGGCTGCAACCACCAATCCAGAGACGCCTGTCACTGTGCACATGACCACAAGAGCTGAAAGGAACACAATGAACACTTCTGAGGGTTGGACCCACAAGGATATGACAAAACACTGCTTTGCCAGCTATGCAAATACAAACATTTCACCATTCAGCTCTTCTCCTCGTTCTTGCCCCATCTTTTCTGGTTCCTTAAAGAAGACTAAACTAATGCCAACAGGTGCAAAAAAACAGCCTTAAAATTGACAATGAAGCCAACAAAATTCTACTGTTCAATGAAGCCATCATAGCTTCTACTGTTCAAGATCAACCATCCACAGTAAACGAACAAGCAGTCAAGAAATATGCTGCAGGCTAGCACTTAATAAAGCAGCCATAAAGGCCCTGGAAATGATACTCAAACACCATGATGTGTCTATACCTACAAAGATAAACAGACCATGGTATTAACAGAGTAACAGTTGGAAGGGGCCTTGGAGATCTTCTAGTCCAGAGGTGTCAAACGCACGTCGTCACGGAGGCATCACATGACTTATCGGGACTTTCCCCCCCCCCTTTGCTAAATCAGGTGTGGGCATGGCCAACGTGTGATGTATCCGGCTCGTGGACCAGTGGTGGAATTCAAATATTTCTACTACCAGTTCTGTGGGCGTGGCTTGATAGGCGTGGTGTTGCTTGGTGGGTGTGGTAAGGAAGGATACTGCAAAATCTCCATTCCCACCCCACTCCAGGAGAAGGATACTGCAAAATTCCCATTCCCTCCCCACCCCTTGGGGAAGGATATTGCAAAGTCTCCATTCCCACCCCACTCTGGGGCCAGCCAGAGGTAGTATTTGCCAGTTCTCTTAACTACTCAAAATTTCTGCTACCGGTTCTCCAGAACCTATCAGAACCTGCTGAATAGCACCTCTGCCATGGGCCGGGAGTTTGACAGCTCTGTTCTAGTCCAACTCCCTGCTCAAGCAGGAAACCCTATATCATTTCAGGCAAATGGCTGTCCAATCTCTTCTTAAAAACCTCCAGTGTTGGAGAATTCAGAACTTCTGGAGGCAAGTCATTCCATTGGTTAATTATTCTAAATTGTCAGGAATTTTCTCTTTAATTCTAAATTGGTTCTCTCCTTCATTATTTTCCATCCATTGCTGCTGCTTCTGCCTTCTGATGCTTTGGAGAATAGGTTGACCCCCCTCTTCTCTGTGGTACTCCCTTGTATTCCCTTGTGATACTTTTTGGAAATGAAAATTGGATTTTGAAGAAGCAGGATAGGAAGAGCATATAAACACTTCTGAACTTTGGTACTGAAGCAGAATTGGACTCAAATTATCCTACTTTGGACACATGAGATAAAGAGCTAACTCTTTAGAGACAGCTCTGATACTGTGAAAGATAGAAGGAAAGGAAAGATGGATTCAACTACAGTGACAATGTGAGATGTTAAAAGACCAAGTTAGAGATAGATTGTCATGGAGAAAATCCATCCATGTGGTCAGTAAAAGTTAACAACAACTTAATAGCAATAAGCCAGTCAATTTCAGTCACAAAGAATCAGGACCACGTGTTAAGATCTAGTTAATTTATTGCTCATGCCTATATATTAAGGATCTAGTCAATTAATGGTCAGCACTAAATTGGTGCTAGGTAAGAGTTAACAGAATTCAAGATGGGTTAAACTTAGCAATAGTAAGAGCACTTAGACTTGTATACCGCTTCACAGTGGTAGAGAGCGCTTTACAGCCCTCTCTAAGCAGTTTACAGAGTCAGCATATTGTCCCCAGTAATCTGGGTCCTCATTTTACTGACCTTGGAAGGATAGAAGGCTTAGTCAACCTTGAGCTGGTGAGAATTGAACTGCCAAATTGCAGGCAACCGGCAGTCAGCAGAAATAGCAGTACTGCATTCTAACCACTGTGCCACCCACAGCTCTTCTTAGACTGCTTATGGGAATGTAATGACTCTACGCTGGTTCCTCTCTTGACTCCACCCCCAGACTCTGCCCATTCTCCTCCTACGGTCAATTAGTCAGTCTACTCACTAAGAGTCACAGCTTTATTCATGCTAGTAACTGGAGGACGCGACCTCTGTTTGAAGTCCACTCTTACTCTCCTTGGTGGTGTGGTGGCTGAAATTGGAGTGATTTCATATGACTGAGAGGAAACTGCAGAAGTGTTCCCAGAATAGGAAACGCTTGTTGGCTGAGAAGTCGGGAAGTCAGTCTGAGAGCTGGATGGTTCAAATACCTCAGTAATGCCTGTAAAATCGAAACACATTAATTATAAAGAATGCCATTTCCCCCCCTGCCTGCTTTCTATTCACTGCTGTTTAGTACCAGATCCTGCAAATTTCTCTGTGAGACAAGTCTTTGCAATAGTTTCATCAATCTAACAGCAGACCTAAGCTTAAAATTTGACAATAGGCCAAATTTTAAACATTTTTGGAAATATGGTTCAGTAAGCAATGTTGCTCAGAGATGATAAGTAAGTGACAACAAGTGTGATATTCTGTCTTTAGTCTATGAGCTAATTTTTACTCTAGGTGAGAAAAATAATTAAGAAATAATCCCCATCCCCATCGATTCAGTTGTTTTCCTCCAGATATACAATAGTAGAGGGATTGCCTGGTGTCTACCTTTCTATTCCTATTCAACTATTTTACTATCCATCCATCCATCCATCCATCCATCCATCCATCCATCCATCCATCCATCCATCTATAACTGGAAGAACTGAAGGCCACCTCCTTCAGATTTGTTTATGCAAACTCTCGAGTACCATTTCCTATGGGTTTGGAACAGGATTTTTCAACCTTGGCAACTTTATGATGGGTAGACTTCAATTCTAGGGAATTCTGGGAGTTGAAGTCCACTCATTTTAAAGTCACCAAGTCTGAGAAACATTGCTCTGGAAAATGCTGTGCCTTTTGATCGAGAGAGAATGTAAATTCTTGCCTGCAGCTCATATCCTTTCCCCTCTTCCTTATTTTCCTTGCCTTTTATCATTTTGTCATTATTATTATTATTATTATTATTATTATTATTATTATTATTATTATTGTGTTTCCCCCAAAATAAGACCCTGTTTTATATTTTTTGAACCCCGAAATAAGTGCTTGGCCTTATTTTCGGAGATGTCTTATTATTTTGGGGCGCATGGAGCAAGACGGGGCTCCTCTTACTGTCTTACCTGATTTCCACCTCTGTCACCCTAACCAGGGGAAATGGCGGGGAACAACTGCACATGTGGTTAAATATTTTCGGGGAGGCCTTATTTTTTGGGGGGGCTTATTTTAGCGCATGAGCTCAAAAGCCCAATTGGGTTTATTATCAGGTGATGTCTTATTTTAGGGGAAACAGGGTATTATTATTATTATTATTGGTTAATCTTTAGTGAGATTCACAGCCTTTGAGGTTGGTTAATAGCTCAGCAGCTCGAGTCCTAACCAAGGACCTAGGAACTGTTAAGGTATCGTTGGAGGATGTAAGCTGTTCCAAGTAAGGTGGTTTTTTTGTAGAGTCAGAATGCTCAAGTCGGGTAAATTTAGAATTTCTAAATAGCGGGGTAGCCCTTTGGGTATTGCTCCAAGGCTCCAATTACAATCGGGACAACACACAATTTCTTTTTCCACAGTCGCTCAACTTCAATTTGCAAGTCCCGGTACTTTGTGATTTTTTCTTGCTGTTTATCTTCAATCCGTGCATCACCAGGTATTGCAATGTCAATAAACCATACTTTTTTCTTTTCAGCTATTGTTATGTCAGGAGTATTGTGGACCAAGTGTCTGTCAATCTGAATCCTAAAGTCCCACAAGATCTTGAGTTTCTCATTCTCTAAAACTTTCTCAACCTGATGTTCCCAGTGGTTTTTGCTGTACTCAAATCCAAGCTTCTGGCACAATTTCTTGTGAATGATCTTAGCAACGCGGTCATGGCATTGTAGGTAGTCAGTTTGTGAAATTTTGCTGCACCCATTGATCAGGTGGTCGACTGTCTCATCTTTCTCATTACAGAGGCGGCATTTGCTGTTGGTGGTAACATGTTGAATTTTTGCCCTCATGCAGTTTGTGGCTAGGGCTTGTTCTTGAGCTGCCAAAATAAAGCTTTCTGTTTCTTTTTTCAGTACTCCTGATCTTAACCAGTTCCAAGTTAGTTTCTGGTCAGCTTTGCCTTCAATACTTTTCAAGTATTGGCCATGCAGAGCTTTGCTTTTCCAATTTTCAGCTCGCTGCTCAATTACTTCTTTCTTATATTCTGCTTTTGTTTTAGTTGTCTTTAAAAGGCCTCCTTTATTTACTTCCTTAATCATTGGCTCTTCACTTTTCTGGATGTAATCATTCAAGCTGTGTTTTTCTTCTTCCACAGTCTGCTTTACTTGTAGAAGTCCTCGACCACCCTCTGCTCTTGGTAAATATAATCGGTCACGATCACCTTTAGAGTGCAAGGCATGATTCATTGTCATAAGCTTCCTTGTTTTTCTGTCCAAATTGTTTAACTCCATCTGGGTCCAGTCAATTATTCCTGCAGAGTATCGAATCACAGGTATAGTCCAGGTATTTATGGCTTTTATGATGTTTCCTCCACTCAATTTGGACATTAATATCTTACGAATTCGCCGAATGTATTTGGCTGAAGTTAATTCCTTGATTTTATTATGCATTAAGTCAGAGGCCTCTAAAATATTATTATTATTATTATTATTATTTACATTTGTTGATGTTTAATCAATAAGCCTAGGGAATACTGAACTGAACGGTGTGTGCGCTTGCTCTCGTCTGGATGCGGGGAATGACTGGGAAAACTGCTGGCTGCAGTTTGAACTGGAAATGATCTCATGTTCCAACACAGCTAAGAGATAAAAATAGATAGTGGATAAAATCATAATGCATATTCAATCTTACCCAGGCAGTACAAATGTCAGAGAGACAGGGAAATAAATATATATAGAGAGAGAGATTGGCTCAATGCTTTGAATCAAAATTCATTGGAAAGTAGACATTGCCATGTAATTTGAGGAGTGGGTGAAGCACAATCCAGAGTTGAGCTCTCCAAATTCTGTGCCAAAGTTTCCATGACAGTGGCAATCAGAAGGTGCCACATGACCCAACAATCTCTTGAATCGTGAATCAATTCCAAGGCATGGCATTATTAAGCAAATACTAAATGCACTTAGAACTGAATGCAAAGCAGACTCTAATCTTACACACATAGTCCTCGACCTACGACCACAATTGAGCCCAAAATTTCTGTTGCTAAGCAAGTGGGTCGTTAAGTGACATTTGCCCTTGTCTTGCCACAGCTGTTAAGTAAATCACTACAGTTGTTAAATGAATAATACAGTTGTTAAGTGAATCTGGCTTCTCCATTGACTTTGTTTATTGGAAGTTGGCTGAGAAAGTTGCAAATAGCAATAGCAATAGCATACTTCATACAATATATACCACTTCACAGGGCTTTACAGCACTCTCTAAGGGGCTGTTGTGGCCCGTCACTGGCCTGTGCGGATTGTTGCTGATCCCGACAACAAGGAGGCTGGTGTGGTGCTGCGCCAACAGCCTGTGCAGCCGGCGCTTGAGTCGTTCAGCGAGGAGGCTGAAGAAGATGTGGTGCCAGAGGCAGGGATTCAGTCAGGGCCTTCAGAATCTCCAGAGGCTCCCATAAGCGAAGAGGACAAAGAGGAGGAGCCTCTTCTCAAAGCACGGGCACACAGAGCTGCCAAAAGGCATGAGTGGTTCCTCAGGAGGAGGTCTCCTCGAGAGTAAGGCTTGGGGCTAATTGGCCCCTCCCTTAGCCTATTTAAGAAAGAACGCAGCTTGTAACAAGAGTTTTTAAGAGTAACAAGCTCTTAAAATGGTGATCACATGACCCCCATGACACTGTAAGTTACCATTATAAATACAGGCCAGGTGCCAAGCGTGTGAATTTTAATCATGTGACTATGGAGAAGCTACAACAGTCATGTGAAAAACAATCGTAAGTCACTTTGTTCAGTGCCAGTCTAACTTCAAACAATCACTAAAGGAATGGTTGTTAAGTGAAGAACTATCTGTATGCAGTCACTTGCCCTGCCAGTATTAGTGTGTGTGTGTATCTGTGTGTGGTTTCCTCCTTGATAGTTACTTGATTAATCTGTTCAATGGTTTGAAATTATTAAAGAGAATTGGGCCAGGGGTGGGCTTCAAAAATTTTAGCAAGAGGTTCTTTGTTCGGTTGCTGGGTGGGAGTGGCCATGGTGGGTGTGGCCTAGTAGGCCTCCTGCACCATGGGAAGGTGTTTTTGCCCTCCCCAGGCTCTGGAGGCTTTCCTCGAGCCTCCGGAAGGGCAAAAATGGCCACCCCAGGCTCCGGAGGCCCTCTTTCTGGCCTTCCCAAACTTGCGGTAGGCCCGTTTTTTGCCCTCCCTGAGCCTCTGTGCGCGCCCTGCACTTACCTGCATCCAAAATGGGCTGTGTGGGGACTCCTGGGAGGGGCGGGGTGGGGTGGGCGGGGCCAGCCAGGAGTGGGATTTGGGGGTTCTCCGAACTGCACAGAATCATAGCTAGGGGTTCTCCCGAACCCCTGCGAACCCCCAGCAGAACCACCCCTGATTGGGCCCCTTATGCTGATTCCTTGTGTTAGATAGGAAACACCCCAAATAATTTGTTCCCTTTTGGCGAAAGAACAGAGTTGGTGAATTTACATACCAGGTATGGTGGTCTCCATCGTGGACGGCTGCAATGCCTTTTCATGCTTAGCCAAAAGGTAACGCAAAAGACCCGGCAAATCTTTAGGTCTCTTCTGAGTTTTGAGTTTGCTTTCTGAAAGAGAGGAAATGGAGAGGGGAAATGCAGCCAGTAAATACACACACACACACACACACACTAACACTGGCAGGACAAGAGTTTAATGTTTGACATTCAGTGTCATGTTGATGTTGAGACTCTGGAAAAAGTGCAAAGAAGAGCAATAAAGATGATTAGGGGGCTGGAGGCTAAAACATATGAAGAGTGGATGCAGGAAATGGGTTTGTCTAGTCTAATGAAAAAGAAGGACTAGGGCAGTGATGGCTAACCTTTTTGCCGTCGTGTGCCAAAAGCAGGGGGAACACGGGAGGGTCGTGCGCGTGCGTGCCTACCTCCATAATTCAATGTGGCCCCCCGCACTTCCTCTGCTTTTGGCCCGGTGGGCCCAGTAGGCTTCTTTTTCGGCCTCCCCAGGCTCCAGAGGCTTTCTAGGAGCCTGGGTAGGGCGAAAACGGCCTTCTCCACCCCCCTGAGGCCCTCCAGAGGCAGGAAACAGCCCATTTCCTGACTTCTGTGGGTCCAGAAGGCCCAAAAATCAGCTGACCAGCACGTGCATGTGTGCTGAAGCTGAGTTAGAGCAATGTTTGTGTGCCC
Source organism: Ptyas mucosa (assembly GCA_012654045.1). NCBI lineage: Eukaryota > Metazoa > Chordata > Lepidosauria > Squamata > Colubridae > Ptyas > Ptyas mucosa. The sequence goes on from WNWU01000158.1 coordinate 1,409,057, forward strand.
ACAGATATGGCTACGCGTGCCACCTGTGGCACGCATGCCATAGGTTCGCCATTAATGTAGATGATGCGGGTTCAGCTAGATGAACACTGAAGGGCCCTCTTTATTCACATTATTGTAAGAAAGAAAATGTGCTTGTTTGAGAGAAACGTGCTTGTGGGAGATTATATTAAAGTCAGCTAAACCCCATTATTGGTAATATATCTTCTGAGGAGGCCTAGCTGTCACGGAAGGACAGCCATATAGAGAATGTCTGAAAAGCCTCACTGTCAACCACACAAAGAAATGTATGGGGCAAAGAGTTAATTATTACCTAAAGACAGCAGTAAAAACTCCATTAGTACTTACAGAACTTAGGAAAGTGGTCCAGCTGAAAATAATCTTATAAACTAGAAGCTAATGGTTTAGTAATGAGGAACTGTCCGTTATTTTATAATAAATGTATGTTAGCCATATATGGAATAAATGTATGAGCTCATGTATTTGATACCAAATGTAATTTTACCATATATGGAAAATGTATTAGATCACCAACTCCTCTGTCTTGAAAACATATATAAACAGTTGTGTCAAAGCCCTTGGTTGTTCAGACTTCCAGGTACAAATCTGACTGAACCATTGTGCAATAAACTGGCTCTGGCTGACCCGGAATGTTGTTTGGTCCCATCATTCCATAACACCATCATGGGACTAGGGTGATATGATAGCAGTCTTCCAGTATTCAAGGGGCTACCATAAAGAAGAGAGGATCAAACGATTTTCCAAAGCACCAAAAAACAAAACAAGAAATAATGGATGGAAACTAATCAAGGAGAGAAGCAACTTAGAACTAAGGAGAAACTACCTAACGGTGAGAACAATTAAACAGTGGAACAGTTTGCTGTCAGAAGGTGTGGGTGCTCCATCACTGGAGGTTTTTAAGAAGAGACTGGGCAGCCATTTGACTGAAAACGGTATAGGGCAGTGATGGCTAACCTTTTTGCCATCGCGTGCCAAAAGTGGGGGGAGCGCGATAGGGTTGCACACACCCGTGCCCACATCCATAATTCTATGCGCCTCACCCCCCCATGCTCCCCCCCTCGCTTTTGGCACGTGATGGCACGGTGGGCCCGGTAGGCCCGTTTTTTGCTCTCCCCAGGCTCTAGAGCCTTTCTAGGAGTTTGGGGAGGGCAAAAACGGCCTTCCCCACCCTCCCAAGAGGCCATCTGGAGGCCAGAAACAGTGTGTTCCCTGACTTCTGGTGGGCCCAGAAGGCCCAAAAATCAGCTGGCTGGCACACGCATGCGTGTCGGAGCTGAGCTTGGGTGCCCACTGATATGGCTCCGCATGCCACCTGTGGCACCCGTGCCATAGGTTCGCCATCATGGGTATAGGGTCTCCTGCTTTGAGCAGGGGGTTGGACTAGAAGACTTCCAAGATCCCTTGCAATTCATGAGAGTGATGATGATGATTCTTCATCAGACCAATTGCTACCCTACGGCACTGTTTTGAATCACGATGTTTGCAGAGAAAGTTAAGTAATAAAACCAGATCTCTGCTCAGTTGAATGTGCAGTCAAGATGTCAAGAGGAAGTGAAGAGAGGAGCAAGATCGGCTGAAAGACGTGAGAGTCACCAGAAAATGTTACAGTGGTAGGAGTCAACCTTTACAGGATATTCCTTTACAAGAAGTCCTTGACGTACAATCATAATTGAACCTGGCAATTGAATCATGACAGTTGTAAAGCTGCTTAACATGAATTTTACAATCCTTTCCTGGAAGCATGCCCAACAAAAATGTCTCGGGTTTTAGATCTATGTGTTGTCTTATTATATTTTCCAGCCGTATGTGTATTTTCCTCCAGTATTTTTTTTTTGCTTTAGTGCCTGTCCACTACATATGGTAGTATGAGCCTGGTGTCTGATTGCACAAAGGCAATAGCTTCACTGGGATACTGTGTCCCGTTAAATCAGAGGTCTCCTAACTTGGCAACTTTAAGATGCATGGACTTCAACTTCCAGAATTCCTCAGCCAGCCATCCAACTTGGGAATGCTAGGAGTTGAAGTCCACAAGTCTTAAAGTCATCAAGTTGGGAGATCCCTGATTTAAATGATGGATTTATATATACTGAGTTGAGAAGGAATTACCAGGAGGAACAGGAGGAAGAGTGGTAATCAAAACAATTGTCAGATAAAAGAATCTGAGTCTGGTACAGAACTGTAATGTGAGAAAGCTTCTCTGACAAAACCCTCCCTAATTCTCCTGAAGAGAGGGAGGGGGAGTAAATGTATTCAGACTTGCAGGATTGCATTACTTTAATCTTATAATAAAAGTAATATTAGCATTCATAAATGTCCTACTCTGGTGTACCTTGAAGGGCTGGCACCATGCACCTAAGTCAAGATGTACCTGCCGCTTATCAGAAATTTTACTACTAAAAATCTGAATGGAAGACGAGCGGAACGTGATGAAATTTAAGTATGAAAAAAGCACACACAAAAATCCAACCACTCATCCTTTTCCCAGCAGTTAATTTCGCCAAGAGCCCTCTTTTATTAGCTGGTGGAATCAAAATTGCCTGTTTTATGATGATGGCGATGAATTATGACAAGCAATATAAAAACACTTCAGAAAAATAATGAGGTACGTCGGCACCTCGCCTTCCGCCACAAAACAGCCCCATAATTCCTTTTTATTGGAAGAAAGACAGAAATCCAGAGGAAGAGAATACAGAGTTTGCATTTGTTCCTGTTTTGACCCAGGGCTTAGATCAGAGGAAGAATAATGTACCCAGTTTTTACAATGTTGGTAGAATTTTCAACTCTTATTCTCTGATCTTGACCGTTAGCTTCTGGTCCTTTAATAATACGCCAATCTCCAAGTGGAGGTACATAGACTTGAGTGACAGATAGCAAGGACATCACTTGGGACTGGGAGAGAAAATCTCTTTGGGTGTCTGAGTCACAACCAACCCTGAATGCTACTAGTAGAAACTGATTGTGGAACACTTTATAAGCCACGGAGAGAGGCAAAGATGGTAGCTGGGAGCGCCCAAAATTTCAACTGTGAACCGTTCGCATGGGTATGTTGACCTTCAGCTGTGAAGACAACTATGTGAAAATTGCAACCCTATTCAGTTCCAGTGTTTCTTGATTCTTGACCTTAACAGAATAACAGAATCGGAAGGGACCTTGGAGGTCTTCTAGTCCAAACCCCTGCTCTGGCAGGAAACCCTACACCAGTGATGGCTAACCTTTTTGCCATCGCGTGCCAGGAAGGAGGAGGACAAGGGAGGTTCATGCGCATGTGTGCTCACACCCATAATTCTATGCACCCTGCCCCGTGCATGCGACCCCCCCTCCCCCCCACTCCTGGCATATGATGGCCCGGTAGGCCCGTTTTTCTTTCTCACCCGGCTCCAGATCCTCTCTATGCATCTGGGGAGGGTGAAAACAGCCTTCCCCACCCCCTCAGAAGCCCTCTGGAGGCCTGAAACGGCCCATTTCCCAACTTCCAGTTGGACAGGAAATGACGTTTTTTGCTGTCCCCAGCCTCCAGAGACTCCCCACCAACCCGCCCTCTGGAGGCAGGAAATACCCTGTTTCCCTACTTGTGGTGGGCCCAGAAGGCTCAAAAATCAGCTGGCTGACGCATGCATGCGCACTGGAGCTAAGCTGATGTGCCAGGCGACATGGCTCCACGTGCCACAGGTGGCACGCGTGCCATAGGTTCGCCATCATGGCCCTACACCATTTTGGACAAATGGTTGTCCAATCTCTTCTTAAAAGCCTCCAGTTATGGAGCATTCACAACTTCTGGAGGCAAGTCGTTCCCCTGATTAATTGTTCTGTTAGGAAATTTCTCCTTGGTTCTAGGTTGCTTCTCTCCTTGATTAGTCTCCATCCATTGCTTCTTGTCCTGCCTCCAAGGTACTTTGGAGAATAGGTTGAAACACCCCCCCCCCAGTCTTTGTGGCAGCCCCTCAAATATTGGAACACTGCTATCATGCCCGAGTCCTTCTTTTCACTAGACTAGCCATGCCCAGTACCTGCAACCGTTCTTCGTATGTTTTAGCCTCCGGTCCCCTAATCATCTTTGTGGCTCTTCTCTATAAAACCTTCAGATGATGCTTTGGAACTGAAATATACAGTATGTGCGGCTGGCTTAGTGGTTTCTTGATTTTGGTCCACAAACTATTTTCTCTCTGGCTCCCTCCATGCCCCTTTGGGATAGAACCATAGGTGAAATCTACTTACTTTCCTTACTGGTGACGTCATGTGCACGCGCACAACTTCTGTGCATGCGCAGAAGGTAAAAAAAAAACATTACTTCCTGGTTAAAACCAGGAGGTAATGACACCCAGGCGGCGATCACTACCAGATCACCGAACCACAGGGAAAAATTGCTACCGGATCGGGCGATCCGGTCCGATCCGGGAGCATTTCACCCCTGGATAGAACCATCTTCCTAAAATATAAGATGTGTTGCAAAGGACAAAGGCTAGAAAATAGGGAGAGTTGGGATAACCTACGCCCTTTATTAAACTCTAGGTCGAAAGTCCTCTTTGCTGTCATGAACCTCTTGGGTCAGGTTGCCTTGCTCTTCCCAGTAAAATGTTAAAAAAACTCTGACCCTGCTGCCACTTCAATAATCATAATAATAATAACAGTAACAGAGTTGGAAGGGACCTTGGAGGTCATCTAGTCCAACCCTCTGCTCACGCAGGAGACATATACAAGGGATTCGAACCGTCGAACTGCCGACCTTTCTGATCGACAAGCCCAGCGTCTTAGCCACTGAGCCACCTAGCCAGGTCAAGCTTTCAAACCCCACAGGACTTACCATGCTTAGAGCCTTTTTTCGGCACACAGTTTCCATTGGAATCCTCTTCATGACCAGGGAAACAAGAGCCACAGCTCGGTGCCCCATCTGGTCCGCAGCCCATTCGCTGGTGAAGTAGGCAGTTGATTTTGTACCTGGCAGGGCACAGCGGGTCTGCAAAAAAAGAGCACACAAAGAGATAGCAACAGCACGTAGACTTATATACCTCTTCGCAGTGCTTTCACAGCCCTCTCTAAGCGGTTTACAAAGTCAGCATATTCAGGGGTGGGATTCAGCCGGTTAGGACCAGTTTGAACAAACCGGTAGCTCCGACGATCAGCTGAGAGCGAATCGGTTCGCTCCGATGATCAGCTGGGCCCGCCCGCCTCTGCGCTATATCGGACTATATTTCCTTTGTTTGAAGCCCAGCTGATATGTGTGGCAGAGCGGATTGCTGCGGCTCAGCTGTTTTACTCACTGGGGCTGCAGTAGAAGGTAAGTTTTAGAGCTGTTTTCAAATGCACTGCGCGTGCATGGAGCATGTGTTTGGAGAGTGTGCGCTCAGCGAACCAGTTGTTACACCGGTTGAATCCTACCATTGAGCATATTGCCTCCCAACAATCTGAATCCTCATTTTACCGACCTTGGAAGGATGGAAGGCTGAGTCAACCTTGAGCCGGTCAGGATCGAAGAAATTGAATTCCTGGCAACGTGAGCAGAATTAGCCTGCAATACTTCATTCTAACCACTGCGCCACCACAGCTCATGGAGATGAGGAACACTTGCTTTAAAGATAAAAACATCGATGTCATCCCTTCAGTCGTGTCTGACTCTTGGTTGGGGGTCTCTCCACAGTTTCCGATCTTGCACTTCTTTTCTGAGTTTTTCTATGTTCTGGCTGGTACCAGCTTTGATGATGTCCGGTCATCATGTTCTTTGATGACTTGGTTGCCTTTTACTGCTAATTCGTCCAAAGATAATTGCTTTCCTCAGTGAATTCCCTTGCATGACATGGCCAAAGTGAGATGCACTTTCATGGTTTTGCCTCCTACCTGTTCTGTCCCCTCCCTGCTTCAGGAGCCCAGACAAGCACACACACAAACAGAAGTGTACGAAAGTCGTTTATTCACTATTCATAAACAACAAGCTGGCAGCGAGCCCGGGAGAGATAAAGACAACTGTTATTTTGAGTTGCCATGGCCAGTCCCTGATAAGGCTCTCCGGCATGTCCAAAAACAAACAGTCTTAAGGTTAGCAAACACTTATCTGATGCAGTACTTCAGGAAACAAGCAGCCAAGTTAATAATTTGTTCGTCACAAAAGCCAACAAGGTAAGGTCAGCTCCTTTTATACCTTGTGGGGCGTTGGCTTTGTGACTCATCACCTCGTGCTCGGCCCCACCCACTCCTTTGCTGAGCCCGTCTCTCTGATCGTCGCCACCTGGGATTAATCCACTCCCTCTCCTCATTAACGTCTGACTCAGAGGAGCTTTCCTCCTCAGGGCTTTCAGCTGGGGCCTGGGGTGGTGCCAAACCAGACGGGCCAGGAGAGGGGGGCCTTGCCTCCTCCTCCTCTTCACTTTTGGAGGGTTCTTCCTCCGAAGGTCCGGGCTCGGGAGCCGAAGACACAACACTACCCTGTTTCCCCGAAAATAAGACATCCCCTGATAATAAGCCCAATTGGGCTTTTGAGCGCATGCGCTAAAATAAAATCCCCCCCGAAAATAAGCCCTCCCTGAAAATATTTAAACACAGAACTGGAAATCAGGTAAGACGGCAAGAGGAGTCCCATCTTGCGCCACATGCCCCAAAGTAATGAGACCTCCCCGAAAATAAGGCCAAGCGCTTATTTCGGGGTTAAAAAAATATAAGACGGGGTCTTATTTTCAGGGAAACACGGTAGTGACAAAGCTTTAAGGAAGGAAGGCCAGTTCCTTGAAGTTCTCTCTGTGCTTTGCCAACAAGCTTCACCCTCCATCCAAAGTACCTCCAACTTCTTCCTCATTTTCAGGCATTCGGGAACCCTGACATTTAAGGTCTAAGCAACATGCCTGTCAGGCCGGGAAGCCATCTTTTGTATTAGGCCTTCAGGCCTGCCACGTTTACTACTGTGGGAAACTGGGAGGGGGGATTTTATGGAGGCAGGGTGATATATAGTCATAATAACATTCTTTTCTCAGAGGTTCAAGGACATCTTGCCCTGCACCTGGAAGGCTGGATTTTGGAGGCATCTCCAGTTGGGATGGTGTTTTGACTGGACTATGTGATGGACTTGTGGGTGCTGGGCAGGGACTTGAACTTTTCTATGGGTGGGGAAACCCTGGAAGCTTTCAGATTTGGGTTTTCCCAGATGTGCCAATATGACATCTCTAACAAAATGGAACTTTGAGGAACCTCAAGCCTCGGAGATTTCTTTCGTTGGGGGTGTTACTTGGAACCCTGACAATGCTATGATGAATCCCTTTGCTTGCTGAGAATGATGGAAGCTGTTGTACAATAAACTGCACACATTAGCATACGATGATAGAATGGATGAGTTGTAAGGGACAGTAGAAAATATCTAATCCAAACCAATTCTCAAACCATAGTACAGGTAGGTAGTCCTCAACTTACAACCATTTGGTTAGTGACTATTTCGAATGGTACTGAAAAAAGTGACTTATGACCATTCTTCCCACAACCATTGCAGCATTCCCATGATCGCATGATCAAAATTTGGACGCTTGGCAACTGGCGTATATTTCTGACAATGTCCCGGAATCATATGATTCCCTTTTGCGACCTCCTGATCTGCAAAGTCAATGGGGAAGCCAAATCCACTTAACAACGATGTTATTACTTAACAACTTCAGTGACTCAATAACTGTGGCAAAAATGTGGTAAAATGGGGCAAAACTCACTTAACAACTATCTTGCTTAGCCACTGAAATTTGGGGCTCAATTATGGTCATAAATCAAGGACTACCTTCATTCCCCCTGGTGGCGCAGTGGGTTAGAATGTGGTACTGCAGGCTACTTCTGCTGACTGCCAGCCGCCAGAAGTTTGCCAGTTCAAATCTCACCAGGCTCAAGGTTGACTCAGCCTTCCATCCTTCCGAGGTGGGTAAAATGAAGACCCAGATTGTTGGGGGCAATATGCTGACTCTGTAAACCGCTTAGAGAGGGCTGTGAAGCACTGTGAAGCAGTATATAAGTCTAAGTGCTATTGCTATTCCCTGTGACACCATATAGAAGTGAAAAATGGATTTTGAAAGATCAGGATAGGAAGAGACTTAGAATAACAGAGTTGGAAGTGACCTTGTAAATCATCTAATCCAACCCCCTGCTCAAACAGGAGACCCTACACCATTTCTGACAAGTGGCTGTTTAGTCTCTTCTTAAAAGCTTCCGGTGATGAAGCACCCACAACTTGTTCTCACTGTCAGAAAATTTCTCCATATTTCTAGGTTGAATCTCTCCTTGATTAGTTCCCATCCATTATTCCTTGTCTGACCTTCAGGTGCTTTGGAAAAATAGGTCGATCCCCTCCTCTCTGTGACAGCCCCTCAAATATTGGACCTCCCTAAGTTGACCAAATAAGGCTAGACCACATGCGGAAGCAGTGTCAAGAGAAAATAAATAATTGCATTATCTCTAATCATGTTTATGTGTGATGAAGCAAAGGTTTTTCCTCAGACCCTGGGAGAATAAATCATTTGCACTGGACGAGAGCTACCAGGAGAAAGGACGTTCCAGAATTTTGTTTGAAAGATCAAATCTTGGCATCCCACCTGTCTCACCTCTGAAAGGTCAGAATCCCCACCTCTCTCTCCTCCATGACAGGTATACCTTTGCCACCAGCTTTTTATGAAAGATTGTAGAATCAATGACAAAGACCAGAGGCTTACATTATTTTCCAAATCACCAAAAGGCAAGATAAGAAACAATGGATGGAAACTAACCGAGGAAAGAAGCAACCGAGAACTAAGGAGAAATTTCCTAACGTTGAGAGCAATCAAATAACGTTGAGAGCCTTGGATAGTACAGTGGTCTAAAGCCCTGTTATTAACATCAGCTGCCTGCAATTATTGCAGGTTCGAATCTCACCAAGGCTCAAGGTTGACTCAGCCTTCCATCCTTTCTAAGGTAGGTAAATTGAGGACCCAGTTTGTGGGGGCAATAAGCTGACTTTGTATAAATATACAAAAAGTATGAAGGCTATTGCTTAGCGCATTGTAAGCCGCCCTGAGTCTCCGGAGAAGGGCGGCATATAAATCAAATTTTTAAAAAAATAATCAATGGAACAGTTTGCCTTCAGCTCTTGTGTGTGCTCCATCACTGGAGGTTTTCAAAAAGAGACTAGACAACCATCTGTTGGAAATGGTATACAGTCTCCTGCTTGAGCAAGGGGGTTGGACTAGAAGACCTCCAAGGTCCCTCCCAATTCCATTATTCTATGTTTTCTATGTTCTGTGACTTCGGTGCCATCCAACCATTGTTTTGAACTGTATCCACAAAGCGACTTAGAGGTCACAACTCTTTAACAGCTATCCTTTCTGGCTTGATTGATTCCACTAAAATAAAAAGATAATTCTCCCTAAAGTCTGCAACGAGAGAGAGTTGATATGAGCCACCGGGGCTAAATAAGCTGCAGTTTTATTCTTTCTCTCTCTTTTGAAACAAAGATCCCCTTTGAAAAAGATGTTTGGTGTTTCTTTCCATTTAATACTAGTGTATGCACTGATTACAGAAGGATTGGTACCTATTGGTAACTAAACCTTGGAGCAGGAGATCAGGATGGGCATAAGATAAGATTTGCTTTCTTCATTCCGCCCCTTTTGCAGGGCTGTTGTGGGCTTCCTCAGGCAGAAATAAAACTAGTCCATCAGCAGCTAGCAGGGCACCTTTCTATAGACATGAGCTGCACCTGTTGAACATCTTCCCGGCCATCCATGTGTTAAAAAGTACTTTTGTAAAAAAAAAAAAAAAAAAGCAAAGAGAGCTAGTTCTTACTAATGGGTGAATTTGTGAAGTGGAACAAAGAGTTTTGGATGGAGAAGGAAGGTGGCATGTAATGGGTGAGTCACAAGCCTTTGTTCTGCCACAAACCCTTGTGCCCAGTGAATTATAATGATGAAGGCTGGCAAGAAACTTAAGTCCTTTGGAAAGGAAAGACAGTTTCTTCCCCGGGGCAGAGAATTCTTGAGGGGAGGGGGGGATAAGCAACAATTCAGCTGAGACACATCTTTGGAGCCAAGACTAATTTCTAGAAATCTATCAAGGACAAGGTGTCTCCCCTACTCCACAATCCAGCCCCAAATCGATTTATCGTATCCCTGAAAGGATATGATCTTTTTGATCCAGGGAGAGTGGTAGATTTGAAGAAAGCAACATTCCATTTCTTAGAATGACTTGAATAAGTTACAGCCAAGATGCCATGAAGCCCCTTCTTCTCCTAGAACCAAACCTAGGTTGAAACTACTGCATTCCGTTTCTCCATCCATCCATCCATCCATCCATCCATCCATCCATCCATCCCAAGTAACCAGCAACCCACCTCCATTTATTCCTTCGTTCCAAGCCTTTGCCGTTCTCTCCTTCTTCCATTTATCCTTTCATTCCAAGCCTTTGCCGTTCTCTTCTTCCTCCATTTATTCCTTCATTCCAAGCCTTTGCCGTTCTCTCTTTCGTAGCTTTTTCGCTTTGAGTGGACTGTTTCTCTCTCCTTTTGTTACCTCCCCGCCCTTTTCCCCCTTCTGCTCTTACATTTCTCTGCTTTCTCTCCCTTCGGCAGTCACTCCCCCCCTCTCCTCTTCCCGAATCCCCCAAGTTGCACCCCCTCCGCACCCCCACCCCACCCCCACCTCCAACCAGGTGCCCCCCTCACCTGCTTCCCAGTTGGCCCCCGTAGTAGCCAAGATTGTGAAAAATCCCAGCCATCCTGTGGCTTGGCTCAGCATCATCGCCTTTCAAAGAAATAAATGAATCGGGGAGGGGGAAGGGTAAGTAGTAAGCTAGAGAGGGGGCTGTGCCCCTTCGCAGCTCTTGGCATGGAGCCCAATACGAAAGAAGAACCTGCTGGCCAGGGCCGGTGGGGAGGGACTGCGGATATTTATGAATGAACCACCGAGGATTGGAGGATGGATGGGGAAGGGGGGGGGGATGGATAAGGATGGAGAATTGGACAGGAGAAAAATGTCCCTGAATATTTCGCTCGCTGGAAAGGGGGAAGGTACAGGAGACGTTGTGATGCGCGGATAGCTTTAGACTGACAAGTTAATTGGATGAGCTTTTACTAAATATAATGGATCCAACTAAAAATCAATGCACCATTGGACAATGATAGGTCTGGGAATCATCCAGCTACTATCTGGCTAGGGAAGGGGTGGGGATGGCGGTGGGGGAACCACAATGTAACATTCCAATTCTACGTTTTGGTGCTTGTTGTACATCAAGTATTTTGTACAAATGTTTTCTAGAATCCCAACGTCCCTATACCGATGTGGATGATTTACTTTAAGGTAGCGTTGACGCTGCATTTCAGAACTAAAGTTTTCAAGGTTCCCATGGGATTTTAAAAGCACTCTGGTACTAATACATCTACATGAACAGAGGCTTTGGGGGTGGAAATGAAAGATAACCTGATGTGAGCCATACGATTTCAGTGGTATAAAAATCTGTCTGATCCATCCATCAAGGGTTAGCATGCACAGGTTGTCCTCGACTTACAACAGCTCATTCAGTGACCATTCAAAGTTACAACACCAGTGAAAAAAGTGACTTATGGCCATTTTTCACACTTACGACCGTTGCAGAATCCCCATGGTCCCATCATCAAAATTTGGACGCTTGGCCATTGACTCATATTTATGATGGTGGTGGCATCTGGGGGTCATGTGATCATCTTTTGCCACCTTCTGATATGCAAAGTCAAAGGGGATTCCAGATTCACTTAACAACCGGGTTACTAACTCGACAACTGCAATGATTCACTTAATGACCATGGCAAGTAAGGTCATAAAATGGGGCAAAATTCACCTAACAACTGTCTCTTTTAGCAAAGAAAATGTTGGGCTCAGTTGTGGTCGTACGTCGAGGACTACCTGTCCGCACATATGTATACATTCATCACAGTAATGCAGATTTATAGCTCCACTCATGCCAATATAAGCTTGATATGAGCCACAGGCATTTATTTATTTATTTATTTATTTATTTTATTTTATTTATTTATTTGTATTTCTAGACCACCTATCTGCCTTTATTTATTCGTTTATTTATTTATTCATTTATTCATTCATTCATTCATTCATTTATTTGCATTTTGTACTTCTAGACCACCTATCTCCCTTAAGGATACCCTCAGCAATGTATTACCTTAGTGCAGGGGTGTCAAACTTGATTTCATTGAGGGTCGCATCAGGGTTGTGTTTCACTTTGGGGGGTGAGGGGTGGAGTGGGGGGGCAGGCGGGGGGGCAGCTTGAAGTCTTGGTGGCGCAGCAGGTTAAAGTGCTGTTAAGTAGCACCAGCTGCCTGCAATTACTGCAAGTTCGAATCTCACCAGGCTCAAGGTTGACTCAGCCTTCCACCCTTCCGAGGTAGGTAAAATGAGGACCCGGATTATGGGGGCAATAAGCTGACTTTGTATAAAAAGAACACTGCGGGGGGGGGGGGCAAAAGCCCTATTAAGCAGGTATATACAAAAGTAAGAAGGCTATTGCTTAACACATTGTAAGCCGCCCTGAGTCTCCAGAGAAGGGCGGCATATAATTCGAACCAATAAATAAATAAATAAACAATAAGTCATTCGTGTCAGGGGCGCCTGTGGGGACGGCCTCCTGCAGCCCTCTGCCAGCAAAAACGGAGCTTGGGAGATCTGCCCTCCCAAGCTCCATTTTCGTTGGCAGAGCACAGTGGACCAGCCCTTCGCTGTTTCCAGGGTGCCCCCGTGGGCCAGATCTAAGCACCCTGCAGGCTGGATCCGGCCCTCGGGCCTTGAGTTTGACATCCCTGCCCTAGTGTTTGGCAACTTTAAGACACGTGGACTTCAACTCCCAGAATTTCCCAGCCAGCTATGAATTCTGGGAGTTGAAGTCCCATGTGTCTTAAAGTTGCTAAAGTTGAGAAACATTGTTTAATTACCCTCTATACTTTTACCTGGAAATAGGTTTTACTAACTTCAATGAAACATATTTTTGTCCTAGTGCACAATGATGCACTAAAAGTCACTCGATAGTGAGATGGGCGTCATATAAATTCAATAAATAAATACATACGTCTGCATTTCTAAAACTAATGGAAACAGATTTCTTTTTTTTATGCATCACGGAGTTCCACCAAGCAGTTGCAGCTGCTTCATCATTGCAAGGTACCAAAGTTGTGCACAGAGAGTGCAGTCTTTACGTATCCATACGCTAGTAAGCAAGCCCCATTGAGTTAATCAGAATTTATTCACTGAGTAAATTTACTCATTATAGTGCACCTTGGAAAGCCCGTCAGCATGAACAGAAGAGGCTAGCAGACTTAGGCAGTCCAGGCTAATATTATATTGCCATATGCTAAATAAATAAATACTCCATGATAGGTTTTTATAATGTAGCAGTTTAAGAACACAGGATGAAATCCTTCTTTCAGATTCTAGGTTAATCCACTCACATCAAAGTGCATAATTCATCCAAATTTAGCAAGCAGCAATTTTATATTTAGAAGTTTGGTACCAGAGTCATTGACTGCATTCACACCTTAAACTATCTGGTTTGTGGTTAACTTAGTGGATTTTCTCACATAGGCCATGCTACAGAGGCAGTTTGGTGTAGTGGTTAAGCCATCAAGGTAGAAACTGGAGACTGTGAGTTCTAGTCTTACCCTTATGCATGAAGCTAGCGCCGTGACCTTGGCCCAGTCCTTGTCTCAGAAGAACTAAGCAAGAGCAAGTCATTTCCAAAAATCTTGCCAAGAAAATTTTAGGAACTAGTCCAGGCAGAGTCACCAAGTTTTGTTTTGTTTTTAAAACAAGAAGACTCAAAGGAGGAGAGAGAGAGAATCTATATCCCAAACATTCCCTGGCAACGTTTTTCTGGCACATTCATTCACTCATTCATTCATTAATTAAAATCAAGGATCTTGGAGCCTTAGTGGACAACCAGCTAAATATGAGCCTGCAGTGTGCAGCGGCAGTTAAAAAAGCCAACACAATCCTAAATTGCATTAACAGAGGGATGCAATCAAGATCAAGTGAGGTACTAATACCACTCCATAAAGCCCTAGTAAGACCACACCTAGAGTACTGCAACCAATTTTGGTCACCACACTATAAAAAAAGATGTTGAGACTCTAGAAAAAATGCAGAGAAGAGCAACCAGGATGATTAAGGGACTGGAAACTAAAACATATGAAAAATGGTTACAGGAACTGTGCATGGCTAGTCTAGTGAAGAGAAGTGTTCCAATATTTGAGGGGCTGCCACAGAGAGGAGGGGGTCAAGCTGTTTTCCAAAGCACCTGACGGCCAGACAAGAAATAATGGATGGAAACTGACCAAGGAGAGATTCAACCTAGAAATGAGGAGGAACTTTCTGACAGGGAGAACAGTCAGCCAATGGAACAGCTTTGCCTTCAGAAGTTGTGGGAGCTTCATCACTTGAGACTTTCCAGAAAAGATTGGACTGCTATTTGTCAGAAATGGTATAGGGCCGTGATGGCGAACCTATGGCACGGGTGCCACAGGTGGCACGCAGAGCCATATCGGTGGGCACGCGAGCTCAGCTCCAGCACGCGTGCATGCACCAACCAGCTGATTTTCGGGCCTTCTGGGCCCACCAGAAGTCAGGAAACACACTGTTTCTGGCCTCTGGAGGGCCTTTTTTGCCCTCCCCAGACTCCTAGAAAGGCTCTGGAGCCTGGGGAGAGCAAAAAACGGGCCTACTGGGCCCACCATGCCATTGCATGACAAAAGTATGGGGAGCATGGGGGGGGGGCAGGGCGCATAGAATTATGGATGTGGGCACGAGTGCATGTGACCTCCCCGCGCTCCCCCCACTTTTGGCACACAATGGCAAAAAGGTTAGCCATCACTGGTATAGGGTCTCCTGCTTGAGGGGGCGGGGGTTAGACTAGATATAAAGTCCCTTCCAACTCTGTTAATCTGTTAAATCTGCTATTGGGATGTATCATTTAGGTGAGATGGGGGTGTACAAAGGTGCTGAATTCAGCACCTTTGTGCACCCCCATCTCACCTAAATGATACATCCCAATAACGTTTCCTTTATTTTGTCCCCAGTCCATAAATAAGACAAGTTTAGTTAATCTTCGCTGTATCAGTATTAAAACTAGCATTGTCGCCCTTACTCCAGCACCCTTCAAGAGCTGTTTAAAGTATGGCCAATTTGTTACACTTTTCTCCCACTGCACTGAAGACCTTGTCAGTAACCAGAAACAGGTGTGATCACGCCTGCACTTATTACCTGTTTCAGGCTATTGCTGCTCCCCTCCAGTCCCAGGACAGTCTTGTTATTGCTTTTCTGCTGCTAATTCTCTAAGGCGAGGGATGCATGCTGCAATCCTGTGCCAGTGGTCAATCAGAAGTGAGCAAAATAGCACTAATCTCCTCAGCTGGCAGCAGGTGGTTTAACTCTACTGTACAACGTTTATCATAGAGGCAGGGCTGCATTAACGAATGATGGAGTCAGTTCAGGGGTGGTTTCTACTTACATTTACTATCGGTTCGCAATGACTTGCACAGAATGCTTCTGATGATGTCAGGGTCAGTGGGCGGAGCCTCCCACCAGTTTTACTACCGGTTCTATAGAACCGGTCTGAACCGGGGGCAACCCACCACTGAGTCAGTTCCCTCTTCCATTGCCTTCCAGATGGAGCAGGGAAAAATCTGAAAATTGACATTCCTATAGGAAGGGAGGGAGGGAGGGAGGGAGGGAGGGAGGGAGGGAGG
>WNWU01000158.1:1424880-1440331 GCA_012654045.1 Ptyas mucosa
GGGGGGGGGGGGGGGGGGGGGGGGGGGAGGGAGAAAATGCTGCTTGGGACTTGGCAATCTTCTGGACTCCTCTCTCTTTTTAAACATTTGAAAACTTTATTTAGCTCAAGTTATGACAGAACAGGGAAGGGAGGAGGAGAAGGAAGAGAAGATAATTTAAAGAAGAGGAAGATGTTTTAAAGAAGGAGAGGAAAAGAAAGGAGAGGAGGATGAAAATGTTTTAAAGGAGAGGAAGAGAGAGGAGGAGGAGGAGGAGAGGAGCAGGAGAAAAGGAGGAGAAGAAGAAAAGGAGCAGAGAAGGAAGAAGAAGAGAAGAAAGAAGAGAAGAAGAACTAGGGATGACCAAGGGGATCCTGTAACTAGACCTGCCCGCTTTTCCAACCGTACCATAATTGATGATTACTTTCCCCACCAGCTAATTACATACGGTAGAGGGATTACAGCAAAACTAGAGCATGCTTTGCCAATGGCATGTGGTGCATGCAAAACACAAGTCGGCACCATTCATTAGTAAGTAACAACAGATGCAGTAGAGTGCAGTTACCTATCAGCAAGCAGGGAGGCAAATTTAATTCTTTCTGCCACTCAATGTTGAGCGAATAACTCTTTTAACACAGCAATGGGAACAGACTCATGGAGTGTTGAGCAAACTCAGCAGTTGTAAAGCATATTGCAGAGTTTTAGATACAGGTGAGGTATTTATAACCAATCATAATGGTTGATGTAACTGATATAACTGACACATTCTCCCCCACACCCCCAGAGGTGAGTCCTCATCTTCTTGACCTTTCATAAAAGCTTGTAGATTTGGCTCTGTCAAATTGCTTGGGACCCACAGAGGAGCATACAAACATGAAGTTGGCTAGCGCCCCAAAGCTCCCCTTTTTAACAGAGTTGGGAGAGACTTTGGTGCAGTGGTGAAATGTGAAATTTGTTACTACCGGTTCTGTGGGCGTGGCTTGGTGTTAATGTGACTGGGTGGGTGTTTTTTTTTACTTTTAAAAGCATTTTTTCTACAACCTCTTCAGCCAAAGAGGTTTCAGGAAAAAAAATGCTTTTAAAAGCCTCTGACAATCAGGCAACTCAGCTGGGATCATCAGAGGCTTTTAAAAGCATTTTTGAGCCGAAGGGGTTGTAGAAAAAATGCTTTTAAAAGTAAAAAAAACAGCCTCTGATGATCGCGCGGCTCAGCTGGGCATGGGGGGGGGCCAGGGATTTTTGCTACCGGTTCTCTGAACCACCCGCTGCCATCGCTACCGGATCAGGCGATCCAGTCCAAACCAGGAGCATTTCACCCCTGCTTTGGAGATTTTCTAATCCAACCCCTGGCTCAAACAGGAAATCTATAATTCTAATTATTTTTGTTTTTAACTTTTTATTATGTTGATGAAGATTCTTAGTCATCCAGGCAGACTTGTCTGGAGGCTGAATCCTGGCAACTGGGTGTCTTTTTAGTTTGAAATGTTTCACTGCTTATCCAAGAAGCTACTTAGATGAGCAGCAAAATGTTTCAAGCCAAAAAAGAAAAGAGGCGCAGTTGCCAGGACTCAAACTTTTATTACTTTTATATATAACTTTTATATTTTTATGCCTATTTGTACACCACCAAAAGTCATTCTATGAGGGAGATAGGCAGTTTCTAAATATAACGCATAAATAAATGAATATGAATTATGTGAACAGTGTCCCATGTAAACAAAAAATAAAATTGAAGTAAAAGCACAGAAAAGAAAATATATAAAGATTGTGAAAAGGATGAGTGGAAGAACAACTAAAATACAAAATTAAATTTGGAGGGGGGGCAAATGAGAGAACCAAAAGCCAAAGACAAATATTTTAAAAAAAGAAAAAGGATAAGAAAAAGAGACCATTGAGAAAGTAGATATGAGAATGAAAATAAACAGATAAACTATAAATACGTTGAAAGTATGGATCCTATAACACTGCAGTTTAAACCACTGATTCTGAAAATAAAAGGCACTAGAGTTTGGGTGGATTAGCTTGAGAAGAAACAGGATGGGCTACTTTCAGGTTTGTAATATAATACATTGCAGAGATATTTTCCTTATTGTCTCTCTTTGTGACCGAAAGGAACAACAAAAATTTGAAAAACCAATCATTTCATAGGAAGATAAGCTACCATATGTGAACAACAAAAGCATCCAAGTTATGCAGAAAAGAATATCTAAGATTCTTGCCTCACTCAGTGAGCCTTGATAACTCTCCGATAAGATTAAAGGATCTGTAGACAAAAACAACTCTGAACATCAGTCATCCACATGATGTAATGGGGAAGTAGAAAGGAACACAAGTATTCTTCAAATGATTGTGAAGAAGATAAATGCTTCTTCTGTAGCAATCTTATCATGTGGCTCTACTCCTTCAGTTTCGGGGGGGGGGCTGAACTATTAATGGGGACATTAACTGCAAATTCCCTCATGAATGGAAACTTTGCAGCTAATAATTCCCCAGGTGACTCAATTTAAAAGTTTTTTAAAAAACAGGATAAATGACAAGGAAACAGCAATAGCAGTTTAATTGCAGTGCTGAAAGCAGACGTATTTAGTACCACCATTGCCTTCAGAACTCCTAGGTATATGGAACTGTGCAAAACGAGGCAACAGCCTTGGTGGCGCAGCAGATTAAAGTGCTGTTAACTAGCCTGCAATTAGTGCGAGTTCAAATCTCACCAGGCTCAAGGTTGACTCAGCCTTCCATCCTTCCGAGGTAGCTAAATTGAGGACCCGGATTGTGGGGGTAATAAGCTGACTTTGTATAAAAAAGAACACTGCTTAGGGGGGGCTGAAATCCCTTCTAAGCAGGTATATACAAAAGTATGAAGGCTATTGCTTAACGCATTTTAAGCCGCCCTGAGTCTCCGGAAAAGGGCGGCATATAAATCGAACCAATAAATAAATAAATAAATATTACATCTTGCAATAGGAAGATTGCTTTATGAAAGATGGGTCACTATTCCCATGTCTCCTTTTACGTAGGAAAAAAAAGCCAACCAAAATGCTTTATCACTGGAGATTTGAAAGAAGAGATTGGACAACCATTTGCCTGAAATGGCATAGGATCTCCTGCTTGAGCAGGGGGTTGGATTAGAAGACCTCCAAGGTTCCTTCCAACTTGCGTTATTCTTCCTGGAAGAACCATCAGACCCTATGAAGATTTACACTTAAAAATGTTATTAATAACTGGTCAGGAAGGGCCCACTATTTGGCTTAAAGGGGGGGATATTCAATCAAACAATCAATCAGAATAGAGCTGGAAGGGACATTGGAGGTCTTCTAGTCCAACCCCCTGCTCAAGCAGGAGACCCTTTACCAGTGATGGCAAATCTTTTCAGCACCAAGTGCCCAAACCGGAACGTGTAAGCACAGAGTGCCAGAAACCCAAAGACCAGCTGGCTGGTGTGCATGTGTGCCAGAGCACCAAGAACCCAAAGACCAGCTGGCTGGTGTGCAGGCGGGCACCAGCCAGCTGGTCTTTGGGTTACCGGTGCATGCATGTGTGCCAGCCAGCTGGTCTTCACGCATGCCGGAGCGCCAGGAACCCAAAGACTAGGTGGCCAGTGTGTGCATGCCAGCTGGTCTTCGGGTTTCTGGTGCACGCAAAAGACCAGCTGGTTGGCATGCCGGAAACCTGAAGAGCAGCTGGCAACAGTGTGTGTTCCCACAGAGAGGCTTGGTGTGCCACCTCTGGCACACGTGCCATTGGTTCACCATCATAGCCCAAGCCATTTCAAACAAGTGGCTATCCACTTATTATTGCATTAATAGCAAAGGATTGGGATGTACTATGTAGCTGTTATGGGTCCTCTGATGGTTAATAGAGGAATGCTTGGCTTTCTTCAGATCAAGGGCTGGGTCAGGTTTTCTGCAGCATTATATCCCCTCCACAAAATGGATGGAGCCAAGGTTCAGTTTTGGGAGGAACTGGAATTTTCCAAACAAGAAATGGCTCCTTTAAGGAGCTATAAGCATTCTAAGGCATTTATGATAGCCCCTAGAATCCATCCAAAGGCAAAGCATCTGGAAAGTATAGGATCTAGCTACTCTAAGACAGGCACCATTTTGACTTTTCTGACCTTCCTGGGGGTACCTGTGCTCTCCTATAGAGGCATTAAAAAAATTGGATTTCACCACTGTACTAGACTCTTCACTAAAATGTAGGAAATACTCATAGAGCAAGGAAGTACTTCTCTGATTGCACCTTTATAGGAATTCAAACAGTGCCTCCCTATCCCAGTGTAGAGCTGGAGAAAGCACTACCTGTTGAATTGCTGACAGGTTGCACAACAGTGCTGATAAAGAATCGGTGCCAGAAAGGAAACAAACAAAACCCCCAACTGCCCCAGCGTTCGCCTTGCTTCACAAGGCCTGGTGCAGCCATGTCATCTTTATTTCAACGCCAGCGGTTCCCATAGCAACTATTACTCCTGGTTGCCCTACGTTGTTCCAGCCTGGGCTCCCTGGTTGCCATAGCAATGGAATGACATGGAGGAGGAGAATAAGCTTCATTGCTCTTGATGGAAAAAAATGATGCAGTTATTGATGAGATGGGCAATAAAAACAACCATTTCCAGCTGGATATTGTGCAGAAAATTGGAGGGAAGAGGAATTCCAGGCTAATTTGGTCAAATTAAGTGGTTATATTGAAGAAAAAGTGGTTTCTGTTTATAGTGCCAAAGTGGCCTTGCCCTAAAATTTGACAGAGGAAAGTGGCAAGAAAATTAGCCATGATGATGGACAAATAACAGAAAGAAGGATATTATTAGCTCCTCATCATGACAAGCTGAAGGCAGAAGGATCACGCTGACATGTCTGCATTAAATTAACAGCAAAATTAATAACGTGCCAGTAAAACAATGCATTTCTAGTAGAAAGTTTCCCCATTTTTGTCTCCTATCCTGAAAGAGAAATTCATTGAGAAATCAAGGAGAATTCAAAGTTATATATATTGGGGAGGGCCACGTTTATAGTGTTACGATTGGCTATTAGAGCTGTCATTCACAGAGGACAGGGGGCATTCCCTCCCCCCCCCCCATTTTATTTTCTGCAGGAGGGGGAGATGAAGAAAGAATTGAGGAAGGTTGGTAGAAATACAGGTCTGAATGCTCCAGGTCTCAGCCCAAGGAAATCATCCAACTATTTAAGACACAGAACTAGGAATAAATAGCTGTTACCAGGAGAAAACTGGCATTCTATAGATACTAGATTGGTAGAAGCCATTCTGCTGTAGCTACAAAATAACAGAGTTGGAAGGGACCTTGGAGATCTTCTAGTCAACCCCTGGCCAAGCAGCTGACTTTACAGCCAAGGTGGCACAGCGGTTAGAGTGCAGTACTGCAGGCTACTTCAGCTGACTGCTAGCTGCAGTTCAGCAGTTCAAATCTCACCAGGCTCAAGGTTGACTCAGCCTTCCATCCTTCTGAGGTGGGTAAAATGAGGACCCAGATTGTTGAGGGCAATATGCTGACTCCGTAAACCCCTTAGAGAGGGCTGTAAAAGCCCTATGAAATGGTATATAAGTCTAAGCGCTATTGCTATTTATACATAATCTTTATTTATTTGAATAACAGAGTTGGAAGGGACCTTAGAAGTCTTCTAGTCTAATCCCCTGCTCAAGCAGGAGATTATACCATTTTGGACAAATGGCTTTAAATCTCTTCTTAAAATCCTCCAATGGTGGAGCATCCACAACTTCCAAGGCAAACTGTTCCACTGATTAAATGTTCTCACTGTCATAAAAATTCTCCTTAGTTCTAGGATGGGTCTCTCTTTGATACGTTTCCATTACTATTTGTCCTGCCCTTAGGTCAGTGATGGCTAACCTTTTTGCCATCGCATGCCAAAACTGGGAGGAGCATGGGGGGGGAGGTCGTGTGCATGTGTGCCCACACCCATAATTCAATGCGCCGTGCTCCTCCTGCTTTTGGCACATGATGGCACAGTGGGCCAGATAGGCCCGTTTTTCGCCCTCCCCAGGCTCCAGAGGCTTTCTTGGAGCATGGGGAAGGCAAAAACGGCCTTCCCTATCTCCTGGAGGCCCTCTGGAGGCCAGAAACAGCCCATTTCCCAAGTTCCGGTGGGACTGGAAGGGCCGTTTTTCACCCTCCCCAGGCTCCAGAGACTTTCTAGGAGCCTGGGGAGGTTGAAAATGGCCTTCCCCACACCCCCAGAGGCCCTCCGGAGGCAGGAAATAGTCCGTTTCCCAACTTCCGGTGGGACTGGAAGGCCCGAAAATCAGCTGGCTGGCACGCACATGTGCACTGGAGCTAATCTAGGGCAACGCTCGCGTGCCCACAGATATGGCTCCGGGTGCCACATGTGGCACGCATGCCATAGGTTCACCATCACGGCCTTAGGTGCTTTGGAGAATATGTCAACCCCGTATTCTGTGACTGCCCCTCAAGTACTGGAAGACTGCTATCAGGTTATTCCATTCCTATATTCTTACGCATACCCAGAGCCAACCTAATGCAGTAGTGGTGAGCGTGTTGGGCTAGGAATTGAGAAATCCAGCTCCCACTCCACCTCTGAGCCAGAAAAAGCCGTTAAAATATCTCAGAAAAAAATATATACCTCAGAATAATCACCTATCAAAATAGAAGAGAAAAACAAAAGAATGGCTAAATTGGGAAAAGGTTTGGTGGTGGCAGCAAAGCCTATAAATCTGTTGAAGGCCTCCACAGGGCATTGTGCTGATGCTTTAATGTTGGAAAGCCAACGATAAACAGAAAGGAAAACCATTACGGCTAAGCCTGGATTTTAGCATCCATCAACTTCAAAGAAGAATAAAAAAGCATCCTGAGACAGCATAAAAGATGTGCTATACGTTACTTGACTGTTCTTTGTTCAAAAGGTCCCCCCTTGTTGATTGGACCAGGTTCTATTGTAATGAAGACTATCCAACTATGTTTTGTAACTCAAAACATGTACAATATGTTTGAGTCTTGTGTCTTTTCTAATGTTGTAATCCATATCTAAATTTATCCCATTCCGTAGCAGTTATTTCTGTCATGGTTTTTATATGGGAGAATTCTCTCTTGGTTATTACTGGAAATTCTTGATTAGGCCTATTGTAATTTGAATTGCCTTTCTTGAAAACTTCATTTATTCCCCCTAAATACAGCTACCGGTTGGTCCTTGATTTACGACACTAACGGAACCTGCCCGTTACAATGTTAAGTCATGGTGGTTATAAAGCAGGTCACCATGTCACTGACCTAATTTGACATCCTTTCTGTGGCACTTATTACGTGAATCCTGTCATTAAGTGAACCCACAGTTGTTAAGTGAACCCATTGTTCGCTATTGGACATTTTTTGCTAAACATCAGAAATAATCACCAGGTTTTCTACAAAAATGTTGTAATCGAAGTCGTGCCACAAAGAAGAGGGAGTCCACCTCTTCTCCAAAGCAGCTGAAGCAGGGGTGGGTTCTAAAATATTTTACTACCGGTTCTGTGGGCATGGCTTATTTTGTGGGCGTGGCTTGATGGTCATGTGACAATTATTTAGGATTTAGCAGAGGTACTGATCTACCAGGCTTTTAATTGCTTGAAGAGCTGTACCGATCTACCCATTTATTTTTTGCAGGCACTGGTCTACTCATGTATTTTTGCAGGCACTGGTCTACTCATTTGTTTTCTTTTAACACTGATCAGCTGTAGGGTGGCCCTTTGAAGCCCCACAGCAAGAGTTTAAACAGCCATCAGCTGGGACTCAGGAGGCAGCAATAGATTGGGGGTGGAGCCAAATAAAAGGTAAGAATAACGCGTGGGTGGGTGGGGCGTGGGTGGTTCGGGGGGTGGGGCCAGAACTGGTTCAGTGAGGTCATGTCATCACCACTACCAGCTCGGGAGAACCGGACCGAACCAGGAGGAACCCACCACTGAGCAATGGATGGAAATTGATCAAGGAAAGAACCAACCTACAACTAAGGAGGAATTTCCTAACAGTGAGAACACTAACAGTGAGAACAATCAACCAACGGAACAGCTTGCCTTCAGAAGTTGTAGGGGCTTCATCACAAGTTTTTAAGAAGAGATTGGACAGCTACTTGTCTGGAATGGTATAGGGCAGGGGTGTCAAACTCGTGTTGTCACGACAGCATCACGTGACGTATCACAACTTTTTTCCCCTTCGCTAAACCATGCCCAGTACGTGACACATCCGGTCCATGAGTTGCGAGTTTGACACCCCTGGTATAGGTCTCCTTCTTGAGCAGGGGGTTGGGCTAGAAGACCTCCAAGATCCCTTCCAACTCTTATGTGATCTTGAGTCACTGCAAATGTCTGTAAATGCAGGCCAGCTGCCGAGTGCTCAAAATGAGCTCAGGGAGGCCAGTCATTGGAACTGGGTCATAAGTACCTTTTGGGAGGTTGGTCATAATTTTGAACAGTCCTGTTTTGATGAAAGTTGCCTGATCTTCAGGCTGCTGGCAAGAAGAGGTTGTATCCTACTGAGAAAGCTCTGGATGCTGCTTTGTAACTATCCTCCAAAGATAAAGTGAGTGATATGTTTGAAGGAAATGAAATCTCTTTGAAATCTACCCAAACTCCTGCTGACTTCAAAGGCTCATGCATTTAGCTTTCTTGGAACCCTTCAACAGTGGTAGTTATTATCTTTGTTTCAAGGTGTTTACAGTATTCAGCTTTCCAGTAACTAGTCTACACCTCTGGAAGCTTCTGGTGGGTTCTCATCCAAGTAGTAATCTGGCTTATTTTAGCTGGCTTCAGAGTCCAGAGAAGATCAACCATGTGCTGCCACCTATTAAGATAGTTTAGACAACGGAGTCTGTGCTTCCTTTTGTTGTAAAGAATACCTGAATCCTCTGAATTCAAGTCTTTAATAAATGTAGTAAATGGAAACTTTAGCTACTATTGCCCAGAAATTTGTATTGAAATGTTAAAAGGTAATCAGTGAATAGAAGGAAAAATTATGGCAAAGAAGAACTCACAAAATACAGAAACTAAAGAGTTAGTTGAAGATTGAGAATTCCTAGGACTAAGTAGATAATACAGGCAGTCTTCCACTTACTGTCAACCCTAGAGCCATCTTTGAACATCTTCAGGGTTGCCACAGCAAGGCTGGATAGAGCTGTGGGAAAGGGAGTGGGGGGGTAGAGATAGCTCGGGGAATATGTAGTCAAAATAACATTCTTTCTTCTGGGGACCAAGGACATTCTCACCAGCACCTGGAGGGGCGTGGATGGGGCCTTAAAGGGCTGGGAGGGGGATTTGATTGGGGCATGTCAGGGGTGAAATGCTACCGGTTCAGACCAGTTCAGCCAAACCGGAAGCAATGGCGGTGGGTGGTTCAGAGAACCGGTAGCGACGGCAGCACGAGGCTCCGCCCACCCACCCAGTCATTGTTACTTCCTGTTTTTTAACCCTCTGCACATGTGCAGAAGAGTTTGCGCATGCGCAGAGGGTCCACAGGCACATGTGACACACGGCATGTGCACTTCTGAACCGGTAGGAAAGGTAAGTAGAGTTCACCCCTGGGGTATGTGATGGTTGTGTGTAATGGCTGGAAGAACTTTGGATTTTGAATTGGGTGAGGAAAACCCAGGGAGCTTCAGAGTCAGATTTTTACCAGCTGTGCCAATATGACATGCTTAATAAATCTAAACTTTGAGGAAACTCTCTGGCCTTAGAGTTTTGATTTGATCTGGGCTGTTACTTGTGAAGGGAGTTAGCACCCACCCCTCTCCTAGAAAAATGAAATATTCTAGGAAATATTAAAAAGGCAGAATATTACATTTCCCTGGATGAGAAATGGAGAAACATTTTTTTAGGCAAGAAACAGACTCACTCTTAATAGCCCCCACCCTCCTCAATAGCCCGCAGCAGATGCCGGCACTTAAGAGATAGAGATAGCTAGGTCTATTCATAGGCAAATGCCCTTACCCAAGATCCAACAAAGGTAGGATTAGCCCTCTACACATTTTACCACATGGCACCTGGGAAAAGGCTCAACCAAGCTTGGGACACAGACAGCCTACAAAGTTAGCTAAGACCCCTGCTCCCTGGGAGTCTGACAGCCAATAGAATACATTTCTTGTATGGGAACAGGAAACTCGAAGGCAAGGTCCAGGAGAGGGTATAAATCAGATGGGTTCTACTTATCTTTACTACTGGTTTGCAACGGGGCCGCGCGCATGCGCAGAAGCATTTTGATGACGTCAGGGTCAGTGGGTGGAGCCTCCCACCGGTTTTACTACCAGTTCTATAGAACCGGTGCGAACCGGGGCAACTCACCACTGGTATAAATCTCTCTCTCTCTCTCCCCCATGTGCCTTTTTGCCTGGGACGTCAAGCCATGTTGTCTATCATTAAACCATCTTTCCAAGCAGTCTCCGTGTTTTCAGTATCTTTCTTCCCCACTTGGAACTGAACCCAGATGGACATTTCTTCCAACATTTGGAACCCTGATATTTACAATCATTCATTTAGTGACTGTTCAAAGTTACAACAGAACTGAAAAAGATGACAATGGGTCCTCACATTTACTACTAACATAGCATCCTCAAAGATCGTGTGATCAAAATTGGGCTGTTGGCAACTGGCATGTATTTACAACGGTTGCAAGTGTCCTGGAGTCCTAAGGATCACCATTTGAGACCTGCCCAACCAATTTTTGACAACCTATGTCACGATTCACGTAACATTGATCTCTTAAAAATCGTGGCAAAAAAAGTTGTAAAATTGGGCACAACTCACTTAGCAGCCACTTTGCTCAGCAATGGAAATTTGGGTCTCAACTGTGGTCGTAAGTCAAAGATTACCTGTAGAGTTGGTTTTTTTATTATTCAATTTCTAAAACAGATTGCTCGCCAAGCAAAATTGGGCAGTTTAGAGAGGGTTAAAAGCAACAGATAATGAAAAAATAAAATCATGGCAATAAAAGCATTTGAGTCAGGAGCAAAGAGAGACTCAAATTGTTTTAGTTGTTAGGGAAAATAGAAAATTGTTGTTTAGGCTGAATATCTCAAGCTATTTTATAAAGAACTAAATGAGGGAGCAGCCTCTTAAGGAGAATTTTAAAAAAGTTCTTTTTGATGCATGAATTCCTTAAGCAAGAGATATTTGCAACAGAGATAAAAAAAATTCAAGACGGTGGCTACAAGTATTGATGAAAGCTTCCCTTTTTTTCCATGCATCATGGCCACCATCATGATTTATTTTAAGCCCGTCCTTGCAGATATCTCTGCCGTTAGGCTTGGATTCTTCAGTATTCAAGCTATTAATTATAATTAGTCTTACAATACCTGCATCTCCACCAGAGGTGGGTTTCAGCACGTTCTGACCAGTTCTGGAGAACCGGTAGCGGAATTTTTGAGTAGTTCAGAGAGTAGTTCGGTAGTAAAACTTCTGACTGGCACCGCCCCCATCTATTCTCTGCCTCCCGAGTCCCAGCTGATCGGGAGGAAATGGGGATTTTGCAGTAATCTTCCCCTGAATTGGGGAGGAAATTGAGATTTTACAGTATCCTTCCCTTGCCACGCACACCAAGCCATGCCATGTCCACCAAGCCACACCCACAAAACCAGTAGTAAAAAAATTTGAAACCCACCACTGATCCCCACTAATATTTGAGAAAGGTATAAACTTGTAGAATCATTAAACTGAAAGAGAACATCTAAGCCTAGGCTGGCTGGAGAATTCTGGGAGTTGAAGTCCACACATTTTCAACGTGCCCAGGTTGAGGAAACACCTTGGCAGCTTAAAAATCAGGTGTCAACCTTATGAAAAATCAGGTTTCAACCTTCTGCTCAAAGGAGGAACTCAGATTAAAACATCCCAAGAGATCCTAAGTTGGTCTGGACCAAGAAAATCCAACAGTTGCCATTTGAAAAGCACCTTTGGGCCAAGAGATATGGTTTTTTTCCCATCACATCTATTGAACAGGGTCCATTGCTTCTCTGGGTAAACAATTTGTCTGCCAAATTGCTCTTACTGTTAAAAATGTTTTTATAAACTTTAGTTTCCTGGACTTGACTCTAAATCAAATCTTGGCCTTTTAGATGACATTTTTCAGGTATGGCAAGAGTATTATCATATTGACTTTCATTCATCTGGTCCCAGTATTAAACTTTGGCAATTCCTCCCAACTGGCTTCATAAAAATACTGCCTTGTCTCTGGAGAGAACATGTTTTTTCTTCTTGACGTGTGCTGCCTGAAGAGAATACGCTACTCGGAGTAGATTCTGACCATCCTGCTTTCAGATTTCAGTTACACACTCAAACATAGGTGCTATGGTGATAAGCAGTTTACTCAAAGCTGAAAAGAAAACAATAGACAAGGCATACAAAACAAAGCAGTTTTTGACAGAAGCTTGCTTCAATGGGTTACTTTCAATAGGAGCATTCAGAAGAATAGTCCAAATCCATTCCAGAGTTCAAAAATCCAGGTCATTGTTGTCAGCCAGTTCAGAGGTCAGCATTTTATGCAAGAACCAGAGAACAGTTTCTTCCCATGAGGAAACATGGATCACGGTTACCTCAGATTACAGCCAGCTTTCACTAATCAAGAGATTTACTTCCTTGCTTGGCAAGGAACCTCATAGAATAGGCTCTGCTCTTCTCTCTACTCCCTGGTTGCAAGCAAGGGCTTGCTGATGTCATTATCTTACTGCTCCAGCTTGTCCTGTCTCAGGTCAAGCACATATAAACCCAAGAGGCAGTTACAAACTTTTACTTATAAAATGTAACCAGGTTCCCATCAGCCTAGCAACTTGTATAAATAAAGAGTTCCAAGTCCAGGGAGTCAGGCACAAGACAGGTCAAATGGTCCCAGAGTCCAAGGCATGGAAGACATTGTTAACTGGTCAGTTCCCCAAGGCAAAGGGGCAAGACAAAGTGAAACAAGGCCTGTCAAAGAGTCAGAGTAAAAAAAAATAAATTCCGACATGAATCCTAACTCCAAGTTCCTCTTAAGTAAGAACAGCCTTGTGTCTCTCATTTGGGAAGATAGGGTTTCTTCCTCATGAGTAGCCTTGCTGACCTCATCTATTCTTCCTTACGTTCTGCTTTATGTGCCCTTGCATCGGGAGGGGTGGCAGTTTGCCTTCCTCATTGGTTTAATCTAGAGAAAAGAAGGACTAGGGGTGTGTGTGACATGATACGAGTATTCCAGTATTGGATGGGCTGCCACAAAGAAGGGGCCAACTTATTTTTCAAAGCCCCAGAAGGCAAGACAAAAAAGAATGGGTGGGAACTAATCAAGGAGAGAAGCAACCTGGAATTAAGGAAAGACTTTCTAACAGCAAGAACAATTAACCAGATTGCCTCCAGAAGTTGTGGGGGCATCATCACTGGAGGTTTTTAAGAAGAGATCGGACAGCCACTTGTCTGAAATGGTATAGGGCAGTGATGGCTAACCTTTTTGCCATCGCGTGCCAAAAGTGGGGGGAGCACGGTGGGGTCACACACACGCGTGCCCACATCCATAATTCTACGTGCCCCGCCCCCCCGTGCTCCCCCCACTTTTGGCACGTGATGGCACGGTGGGCCTGTTTTTTGCTCTCCCCAGGCTCCAGAGTCTTTCTAGGAGCCTGGGGAGGGCAAAAACGCCCCCCCAGAGCCCCTCCGGAGGCTGGAAACTGTGTGTTTCCTGACTTCTGGTGGGCCCAGAAGGCCTGAAAATCAGCTGGCTGGCGCACATGCCAGAGCTGGGCTCGTGTGCCCACCGATATGGCTCCGCGTGCCACCTGTGGCACCCGTGCCATAGGTTCGCCATCACGGGTATAGGGTCACCTGCTTGAGCAGGGGGTTGGACTAGAAGACCTCCAAGGTCGCTTTCAGCTTTATTCTGATTGATTGTATATTGGTGGTAGTTGTTTGTCTTCCTCATTGCATAATGATGGCAGCTGCTCCCTCTGGCTGCCAACCGGGACCCACTTCTCCACTTGCTCAGTCCGCTGTTCAACTGGTGCTAACTGCTCGTAATCCACAGACATCTCAGAGAAGCTGTCTCCCTGTCATCAGATTCAGAATCCAGAGTCCCCATGTACTAATAATGCCTATCTTATATACCGTTTACAATACTAGACAACACAGTATCAACAGTAGAGACCTTCAAATTTCTAGGTTCTACCATATCACACGACCTAAAATGGACACCCAACATCAAAAACGTCATCAAAAAAGCACAACAAAAAATGTTCTTTCTGCACCAACTCAGAAAGCTCAAACTGCCCAAGGAGCTGCTGATCCAGTTCTACAGAGGAATTATTGAGTCTGTCATCTGCACCTCTATAACTGTCTGGTTTGGTTCTGCAACCCAACAAGACAGATAAAGACTTCAGAGGATAATTAGAACTGCAGAAAAAACAGTTGCTACCAACCTGCCTTCCATTGAGGACCTGTATACTGCAGGAGTCAAAAAGAGGGCTGTGAAAATATCTACAGACTCCTCTCATCCTGGACATAAACTGTTTCAACTCCTACCCTCAAAACGATGCTATAGAGCACTGCACACCAGAACAACTAGACACAAGAACAGTTTTCTCCCCGAACGCCATCACTCTGCTAAACAAATAATTCCCTCAACACTGTCAAACTATTTACTAAGGCTGCACTACATCGTTCCCATCACCCATCTCCTCCCATTTATGACTGTATGACTGTAACCTTGTTGCTGGTATCCTTAAGATTTATATTGACTGTTTCCTAATACGATTTGATTGCTTATTTGAACCCTATGACTATCATTAAGTGTTGTACCTTATGATTTTTGATGAATGTATCTTATGTACACTGAGAGCGTATGCACCAGGACAAATTCCTTGTGTGTCCAATCACACTTGGCCAATAAAGAATTCTATTCTATTCTATTCTTTGATCAGCCGCAGGTGATTCTTGGCTTGGGGTCTCCTGAGGCTGACATTTCAGTCCTGACATTCAGTCCTGACATTCAGCTTCACGGTCTGATTCCTGGATTATGATATTGACCTACTTGTTCTATTTGCCATGACTGTAAGTTCAGGCAACTCCATCTCATTGGCCAAAATAGAGAATAAGTTAAGTGCAAGGTACTGTATGAAGAATATTAGCTTGGAAGAACCAGAAGGCCAGGTTAGAACCTTGTGATTTGAATTACGTGCATATAGGAGGTTTTGTTTGACGATTTTGCTCCCTAACACTGTATCTTCATCAGCTTTGCTCACCACATTATTATTGTCTTCCATTAAAACATTAAAACTGCACTTCCACAACAGTTAACATTTGGAGTCACTTCTTGGTGGCTGATGAAAGGAAAAAGAACAAGATTGGCTTTTAGCCAACAAATTGCATGTCAGGGAACCAATTATAGGATAAGAAAATCACCACATAGCAGGAACAGCAATTATTTTAGGTTATTACCTTTCGATTTGTTCCACTGGTTTTGCATATGTTCTTTTTTTTCTGATTTCTAAATTGTTATGTTATGATGAGT
>WNWU01000158.1:1445331-1463673 GCA_012654045.1 Ptyas mucosa
CCAGCATAGCTGGCTGGAGAATTCTGGGAGTTGAAGTCCACAAGTCTTAAAGCTGCCAAGTTTGAAGACCAAGAGTTGTAAATTGTGATCACAGGACCACCACATGCTGCAAATGGCTGTAAATGGGGGCTGGTTGCCCAGTGCCCAAAATGCAATCATGTGATTGTGGCAGATGGGTGGACTGGTTGGTTGAACTTCAAATCTGGGTGGTAAGCACATTTGGAGGGATTTGTTATAACTCTGAACTATTGCTGGTTGCAGGTTGAGGACTACCTATGTGCAATGGAGCCAGAGCTAATTGGAGCATCAAAATTAAAATACTGGACCTGGATTGGGACCGTAAACAACATTATGCAAAGTGCAAAAGCAAGAAATTGATTAGGTATCATCAAGTGGTGCCCGCGGCCCCACTCGCACAAGCCTCGTCATGGGCATCCGTGGCCCCACTTGCATGAGCAAGTCATGAGCACCCATGGATCCACTCGCGCTATTCTTGTGGGCGCCCGCAGCCCCACTCGCACCAGCCTCATCGCAGGAGCTTGCGGCCCCACTTGCACGAGTGTCACCATGAATGTCGCAGGTGCATGCGCGTGCACACACAGGGACGTGCACATATGCTTGCCCCTCCCACAAAATCACCCCCTCAGTCCCCCCCTCCCCCTGCTCCCAGCCACCAACCCAGAAAAGTTGGGGATCCCTGAGCTAGAGAGTGCTGACTCATTCATGAGGCAATCTGCGCTCTGATTGGTTGCTGTAAGTATAAAGGGGGAGTTTCCCATTTCCCCCTCCTTTTTCTTCTGTGTCTTCTCTATATTTTTTGATTTACTTCATGATGTCCCTTTGTTCCTGACTATCTTGCGTTCCTCCTTTTCTGGATGATGACAAAGATGCCGTAAATTTAAATGTAAAATGTATTTATTTAAAGAAGTTTGGTTTTCCCAGTTGCAATATATGGCTATGAAAGTTGGACCACAAGGAAGGCTGAGAGCCAAAGAATTGAGGTCTTTGAACTATGGTGCTGGAGAAGACTCCTGCAAGTCCCTTGGACTGCAAGGCAATCAAACCAGTCAGTCCTAGAGGAGATCAACCCTGACTGCTCTTTAGAAGGCCAGATCCTGAAGATGAAACTCAAATTCTTTGGCCACCTAATGAGAAGGAAGGACTCACTGGAGAAGAGCCTAATGCTGGGAAAGATTGAGGGCAAAAGAAGAAGGGGACGACAGAGAATGAGGTGGCTGGATGGAGTCACTGAAGCAGTTGGCGTGAGCTTAAATGGACTCCGGGGATGGTAGAGGACAAGAAGGCCTGGAGGAACGTTGTCCGTGGAGTCACGATGGATCAGACACGACTTCAGAACTAACAATAAGTTTGTGTTAATGTCTTCAACTTTATCTGGACAGCAGTTGCACAATTCCATGACAGTCCTTAATATTTTTAATAGTTTTAATAGGGTTGCTGATTTTAATTTTTTTCTTTCATTGTGATTTGTATTGAAATTGTCATTTTGTAAGCCGCCTTGAGTCCCTAGGGAGAAAGGCGGCATATAAATCACAATAATAAATAATAAAAATAAATAAATAAATATCCGAAATGGTAAAAGAGAGAGAGGAAGAGGAGAGAGGCAGCCTGTCTCCTATGTAGGATCCTTAAAATCAAACCATCAGTACAGATCTAGCTACCGCACCGCACAAAGGATATAGCAGAACTGGGAAACGCACATACTGTATACAAACACAGCTCAAAGAATGAGGTCGGTGGGAATAAAACAGCTCCTGTTTTGTATGATTTGAGATTTTTACAGTGACATCATCAAAATCTCTTGAATCAGGCAAGGCATGGCAAACGCAGACAGACAGTTCTCAGTTCTTCTCAACAAGGTAGGACTTCAGAGCACTCATGAAATGCAGAAAGAATACAAAAGCGAAATACCTTTTGATACAACACATACTTAAACTGGAATTTGCAGCCCTGAGGAATTCATGCAGGACCCCGTCCTATCAATGGCTGTTAATCTGAATGGCTCTTTATTACCCCTCAAATCTTAAACTGAATCTCAACTCTAGACAGTAACAATGGAAGCGAAATGTTGCTTTCCTGTTTTGGAGTTTCCTGCTGACAGCTAGTTATGTTTAACTTAATTTAGTCTACTCAATTTAAGAGATATGGTGCATAAGTGCACCAGCGGGCCTACCGTCCCTGTCCTAATAATCCTTTTTACTTACTCTTTTCATGTATTCAAATTATGTTTACACTTTTACCTGTTATCTTATATATGCTTGACAAATAAACTTATGATGATGATAATGCCCAACCCACTCTTATTATCACTGATTTGGATTTATTTATTTTATTCAGTGTATGTGGTCACTAAGAGTCGACAACAACTGGAGGACACACATCACCAATTGAAAAAAAAATAATAATCTCACAGTGGCAGCTAGCTCCAAGTACAGGTAGTCCTTGACATACAACAATTTTTTATTTTTTATTTTTATTTGATTTATATGCCGCCCTTCTCCGGAGACTCAGGGCGACTTACAATGCGTTAAGCAATAGCCTTCATACTTTTGTATATTTATACAAAGTCAGCTTATTGCCCCCACAATACGGGTCCTCATTTTACCTACCTTAGAAAGGAGGGAAGGCTGAGTCAACCTTGAGCTTGGTGAGATTTGAACTTTGCAGTAATTGCAGGCAGCTAAATGTTGATAATTGCCTTAGTCTACTGCGCCACTCAGGCCCCCATTTGCTGAGTGACCGTTCAAACTTGCAATCATTGTGAAAAAAATGACTTATGACCATTTCTCACACTTATGACCGTTGCAGCATCCCAGTGGTCATGTGATCAAAATGCAGATGCCGGGCAACCGACTCGTGTTTATGACGGTTGCAATGTCCCACGGTCATGTGATGACTTCTGACAAGTCAATGGGGAAGCCAGATTCACACAATAGCCATGTTACTAACTTACCAACTGTAGTTTATTAACTTCACAACTTTGGCAAGAAAGGTTGTAAAATGGGGCAAAACCAGGGGTGAAATCCAGCAGGTTCTGACAGGTTCTGGAGAACTGGTAATGGGAATTTTGAGTAGCTCAGAGAACCCAGCAAATACCACCTCTGGCTGGTCCCAGAGTGGAGTGGGAATGGAGTTTTTGCAGTATCCTTCCCCTGCCACGCCCACCAAGCCACGCTCACCGAACCGGTAGTAAAAAAAAATTGAATTTCACCACTGGGCAAAACCCATTTAGCAAATGTCTTGTTTAGCAACAGATATTTGGGACTCATACGTCAAGGGCTATCTGTATAAAACAAACCATACTTTAAAGGAGCTTGAGTGGCGTAGCAGGCTAATGCCTCCTACTAAAGGCAGCATTTAACATCCAGCTGCCTGCAATTACTGCGAGTTCTAATCTCACCAGGCTCAAGGTTGACTCAGCCTCCCATCCTTTCTAAGGTGGGTAAATGAGGACCTGGTTTGTGGGGGCAATAAGCTGACTTTGTATAAATATACAAAAGTATGAAGGCTATTGCTTAACGCATTGTAAGCCGTCCTGAGTCTCCGGAGAAGGGTGGCATATAAATATAAATTTAAATTTAAAAAAAAATTAAAAGAAAAGCATGTAACGAAGAAGCATAAAATGCCAACTGAAGGCCAAACAATGGTAAATGAACTAAACCTCAAAGGTTAGCCACTGTGGGAAACAGAACCTTTGAATTGGTGGGTCATCCCGGATCCTACATTCCTACCTTCTTCCAAGATTGATGGTAGGAGAACCTATTCATAGCTCACATGCTCACCCTAGTGGCCGAGGGGTGTAAGGCAGGCTCTCTAACAAAGAATGTGACCGCTAATAATCCTTTCCAGTGGCTAGGGTTGAAATAAGCCAATCATTTTAAGGTTCTTTCAAGATGTTTTTCTGCATATTTTCAAAGCTGACCGACTTTACCCCATGCAGTGCCCAATCTGAAAGCTGCAGCCAAGAAACCAGATATGACTTGCAGTCATTTATGCGATGAAAAGAAATGCACATTTTTCATTAGGTCAGAAAGATTTAACAGTTCTGAGAATTGGGCTGGTCCGTGGTGAAAAACGTACATACTTTTGGGGGTGGGGGGTGGGCGGGAATGAGTAAGGTTTTGAATGCCATTTGGACAAGTTTCTCTCTTCTTTCATTTTGCTTTTGTGTTAGGTTTATTTTTCTTGGGGCTTTGGTGGTATCACTTCAAGGTGGGCTCTGTACCTGCCTGCCTCTGTAGCATTGATTTTTTTCGATCCAGACAGAGCTTTTTCCCCGACCTTGTGATGGTTTATCTAAAATTGAAACCTACCTTCCTTCCTTCCTTCCTTCCTTTTCTTCTATCTTTCTCTTCCTTCCTTCCTTTCCTTCTTTCTTTTCCTTCCTTCCTTCCTTCCCCTTCCTTCCCTTCCTTCCTTCCTTTCCTTCTTTCTTTTCCTTCCTTCCTTTTTCCTTCTTTCTTTCTCTTCCTTCCTTCCTTTCCTTCTTTCTTCCCCTTCCTTCCTTCCCTTCTTCCTTCCTTCCTTTCCTTCTTTCTTTTCCTTCCTTCTTTCTTTCTTTCTCTTCCTTCCTTTCCTTCTTTCTTTTCCTTCCTTCCTTCCTTCCCCACCAGCTGACTTTCATACCTAATACTGAACTAGAACTCACCATCTCCTGGTTTTTAGGCCAGAATCTTCACCATGACACCAAACTGGCTCAGTTCAGATGGGCCCTGACCTTGCAAGGCTTTAAACAAATTTAAATGTAATAAATTTAAATAAATTTTCAAATAAATTTTGAAAACACAACTTTCCCTCCAAGCTTTAGGTAAGGCTGGAGTGGATCACCTGATGTGTATTATATCTTCTTGTCATGATATATGTTGGTTTCCCCTATGGTGTGTGTGTGTGTTTATTTTTAAAAAATTGTGTTTGGTATTGGATTTGCGTTAAATTTGTTACCACCCAGAGTTGTGCAGTTGTAAATAAATACATAGAAATCATAAACAAATCCTGCATCTCCTCAGTGGAAATTGGTGCAAAGGACATGGTAGCCTTTTTGGTGAACTGGGACTTAATTCTTTTGCTCTGTTTCTAGTCAATTTCACTATCACTGAATGAACTGGTTGATTGCTTTTGTCTATTTAAGCAGCAGACCCCGAATTTTTGTCTCATCCTACCTCTGGGCTCAACTGAGTCATTATTACTCTCAGGCACACATGCAGAGAAGTTCTCACACACATACACCGCAAATTATAACTACAGTCCAAGTTATTGCACAATTCGTCTGACTGCTAAATATTATCTAATCTATCAATAGCTAACTCTTTCCCAACAGAGTGGCAATTATAACTCCTTTTCTTTGTTTGCAAATGCACAGATCGTGTGTGAATGGAGGGAGGTGTCAGGTCAAAAGAACCAAGAACAACACATGGAATTACTTCTGTTTCTTTATTGTTGTTCACCCGAAGACAGAATCTTGCCAGACTAAAGCAACTATCTGCATCGATTCACTATAGCTATGTATTTATTTATTGTTTATTTATTGGTTTGATTTATATGCTGCCCTTCTCCGGAGACTCAGGGCGGCTTACAATGCGTTAAGCAATAGCCTTCATACTTTTGTATATACCTGCTTAGTAGGGCTTTGCCCCCCCCCCCAAGTGGTGTTCTTTTTTATACAAAGTCAGTTTATTGCCCCCACAATCCAGGTCCTCATTTTACCTACCTCGGAAGGATGGAAGGCTGAGTCAACCTTGAGCCTGGTGAGATTTGAACTCGCAGTAATTGCAGGTAGCTGGTGCTACTTAATAGAACTTTAGTCTGTTGTGCCACCAAGGCTCTTACAATATAGATCAGGGATGGGTTCTAAATTTTTTTACTACTGGTTCTGTGGGCGTGGCTTGATGGTCATGTGACAATTCTTTAGGATTTAGCAGAGGTACTGGTCTACCAGGCTTTTCACTGCTTGCAGAGCTGTACCGGTCTACCCATTTATTTTTTCAGGCACTGGTCTACTCATGTATTTTTGCAGGCACCGGTCTACTCATTTGTTTTTGGAGGCACCGGTCTACCACCAAACTGCCTTTTACCACTGATCAGCTGTAGGGTGGCTCTTTGAAGTCCTGTGGCAAGAGTTTAAACAGTTTTTTTCCTTATAGCCCATCAGCTGGGACTCAGGAGGCAGCAATAGATTGGGGGTGGGGCCAAATGAAAGGTAAGAATAATGTGGAGGGGGGCGGGGGGGCACAACCAGTTCGGTGATGTCATATCGTCACCGCTACCGGCTCGGCGGAACCGGGCCGAACTGGGAGGAACCCATCTCTGATGTAGATGTATGTGAAGTGCTAGGGAGGATCCGTCTTAGCCCTCTTCCTGCATACCAGACTTTCCAACCTCGATTGCCTCTTTGCCTTCTGGGAAAGATCCCTTCCCTCTTGGAAATCCAGACTACATTCTACTACATCAGATGTATATGTGCCAGCAATTTATTTTCTTCTTCTTGGTTGGGGTGCTTTGGTGGTAAGAAGTGTAGAAAGTTAGCACCCACCCCTCTCCTAGAAGAATGAAATATTTTGAGAAATATTAAAAAGGCAGAACATTATATTTCCCTGGATGAGAAAATGGAGAAAACATGCTCTTGGAAAGCAGCCCCCCCCCTTTCTTAATAGCCCTCAGCAGATGTCATCCCTTAAGAGATAAAGAGATAGCTAGCTCTATTCATAAGCAAATACCTTCACCCAAGATCCAACAAAGGTAGGATTAGCCCTCGGCCGCAATAGGAATTGCCCAAAGCCCCTTCATTGTATCATCTCAGTTGCACCACCCCCAGCAGGGTTTCAACCAAACTTAGTTCAGACAAACTCTTAGGATTTGTACATGGCCCTATGGGAGTTTGACAAAAGCCAGTAGAATACATGCTCTTGGCACAGGAACAGGAAGTTCAAGTGCAAAGCCCAAGAGAAGGTATAAAGACCGCCCACTCCCAAGTCCATGTGGTCAGCTACCCAGAGTCACACGTGCTTGGTGATTCTGCTTCATCAATAAATAACCCCTCTTTCCAATCAGCCTCCAGCCTCCATTTTGTCTCCAGTGCCTTTTTTTTTTAACAGATTAACAGAGTTGGAAGGGACCTTGCAGGTCATCTAGTCCAACCCCCTGCCCAAGCAGGAGACCCTACATCTGCCTCTACCTAGGATCGAACTCACAACCTCCTGATTGTGAAGCAAGAGTTCCACCTCTAGGCCACAGCAGCTGGGACTTACTTCTCTGGAATTGGAACTGAACCAGATGGATATTTCTTCCAACAGAAGATCTTAGTGGAAGCATCTGAAACTCTTCAGGTGGTGGTGGCTCTTGCTATGTCCCATGTTTTGAACTCTCCTATTGGACAGTTGGAAGGAGTACTGATTGGTTCATGGTGTTTCCTGAGGGTTCTCAAGAGTTTTCAGGATGGCCATCCTGAAGAGGGTGGAAGGTAAACTCTAGTGCTGTGAGGGACAGGAGTATAAGGGCCCATATATATGCAAAAGAGCCTTGGTGGAGCAGCGGACTAAAGCGCTGTTAAATAGCACTTAGCTGCCAGCTGCCTGCAATTACTGCAAGTTCAAATCTCACCAGGCTCAAGGTTGACTCAGCCTTCCATCCTTTCGAGGTAGGTAAAATGAGGACCCGGATTGTGGGGGCAATAAACTGACTTTGTATAATAAAGAACACTGCTTAGGGGGAGCCAAAAGCCCTACTAAGCAGGTATATACAAAAGTATGAAGGCTATTGTTTAACGCACTGTAAACCGCCCTGAGTCTCCGGAGAAGGGCGGCATATAAATCGAACCAATAAATAAATAAATAAATAAATAATGGGCAGAGAGAGAGAGAGAGCTGTGTTGGAGCTTTGCAACAAGCAAGAATTATTGATTGCAACTGATATGCATTCAAATAGAAAAGTGGGTGGCTGCTACTGAGACACGGAAATTGGAGATATCTACAGTATGGGAAAGGCAAAAGTATGAAAATGGTAGCCACAACTGGATGCTCAAAAATTCATCTTTTTTTGTGTGTTTTGGAATGCATGTGATCCACAACAAAACAGGAGAAATTTGATTGCATGTTGTGGTTCCCCTCTTGAATTTTTTTAACATACTGTAGATATACTTGCTATGGCTAAAAGGGAGTCTAGATTCTTTGGCAGTCCTTTACGGACTTTCTGTTGGGACTGAAAAGATGATGTTTTATGCATTTGTTTATAGATAAAGAGATGGGATAGAAGATGAAGAGAAAAATGTTTGTGACCGGAGGGGTTAAAGAGTAATAACTTTGTTTATAGTTGTGATGAAGTTGTAAGAAGAAATATCCTTCTGGGTTCAGCTCCAAGTGGGGAAAAAGACACTGGAAACATGGAGACTGCTTGGAAAGATGGTTTAATGGTGGACAGGATCGCATGATTTGAGTTCCTGAACAGAAAAGGGCCGAGACGCAGTGAGTCCCCGAGTTTTATGCCCTCTCTGGCTTTGAACTTCCTGGGACCCAGAAAGAGTATCCTAATTGGTTGTCAGACTCCCAGGGGGTGGGGGTCTTAGCTAGCCTTGCTGGCTGATGTAATCTTCCCAGGTGCCATGTGGTGAGTTTCTGTTGCTAGATGGGTCCTATTGTGTTGGGTCTGTTGCAGATGATGGTCCATTGACAAAGATTGAGTTTCTGCCTCTGACCCATTGATAAAGGGTGGGGGCAGGAAGATGGGAGCTGCTTCGTCTTTAAAACATGCATCTCCATTTCTCATTCAGGGAAACATAATATTCTGCCTTTTTAATATTTCCCAAAATATTTCAGTCTTCTAGGAAAGGGGTAGGTGCTAACTTCCTACAAAGTAACTTCTTTATATTTTTTCCTTTCTTTAATATATTCATACTTTTTCCTTACATTTTTTCCTCTTTATTTTTTTTCCTTTTCCTTTCTCTTTCCTTTTCCTTTTCTTCTGTTCCTTTTCAATGTTTACTCCTTCTTTCCATTCTATTTTCCTTCTATTTCTATTAAATTTAACAATTAGATTAACAATTATAATCAACATTGGTTTTTGTGCAAAAAATTTTTTATTGAAAAAAAGATTAAAATACAAAACACCAAAATATTTAAAAAAATAAAACCACAACAGCAAAGACATTAACAAAAAAGTTTTTTTTAAAAACAACAACATATATACAAACACACGACATCCTCCCCAACTGAATGCTGATTAATATAATACAACAATTTTGGTTTCCCACCCCTTGAGAAACAGGCCAAAATAATTTTAAACTGCTAAACTACTAAATCTACTTACAAATTGTTAGCCTGTCCTTGGTAAACTATATTAATAATAAAGTAGTTAACAGAAAAAACAACAACAATGAACATATATAATCAACATTCTTAAGAAAAAGTATACATAGCAGAGAATGATTGATACCTTAACACACCCAGATAAGAAAACAGATATGAAGGGCCACTCCTATCTTCACAGGAAACATGTCACAAAACAAGTATTCAGAACCGGCTTTCCCACTCAAAAGAGGCAGGTGCTGGTACATCCCATCTTTTGAAAGATATTATCCACAAAAACTGGGGCAGGTGGGCTGATTTTCAACACCAACAGCA
Organism: Ptyas mucosa; assembly: GCA_012654045.1. NCBI lineage: Eukaryota > Metazoa > Chordata > Lepidosauria > Squamata > Colubridae > Ptyas > Ptyas mucosa. The sequence goes on from WNWU01000158.1 coordinate 1,454,961, forward strand.
ACCGATCCAAGCCATCATTTTGAATAATTTAATTTTGTGAATTAGATTGATCAGCAATCTGGTTGAAGTAATCATCACAAGGAGTTTACAGCGCAGACCCAAACTTGAAGGATCGTGGCTTTGGCTTCCAAGCACAATTACAAATAAGACCATTTATCAGCAGAAGGAGACTGTAATAAGCAGCTAATTTGACCCAAAATGATTTGCATTGTATTGTATGTAATCATAATACCACAGGAAGTAAGCTGCTACTGAGAGGTTGCAGCTTGGAAGTAGAACCTAGAACAGGGGTGTCGAACTGGATTTCTTCGAGGGCCGGATCAGCATTGTAGTTATCTGTGGGCCGGGGAGGGGGAAGCGGGGAGCGGGGGTGGGAGACGGGATGGATGCCTCCTGCAGCACCCTGCTGGCCAAAATGGAGCATGGTGGCTGCGGGAGGCTTCCGGGCAGCCTGTTTTTGGCCAGCAGAATGCTGCTGGAGGCCAGGGAGGCCAAAAACAGGCCACAGAAGGCCTCCACACAGCCCATTTTTGGTCGGCAGAGTGCTGCAGGAGGCCGTGGAGGCCAAAAATGGGCGGGGGGGAGAAACACATGTGGACCATTTTGTGGACAGAGGCACCGTGGACCTGTCCTTTGATATTTCCAGGCCAGTCCCGCGGGCTGGATTTAAGCACCTCGCGGGCCTTGAGTTTGACACTCGTGACTTAGAATAATGTTTCTCAATCTTAGCAAGTTTAAGATGTGTGGACTTCAACTCCCATAATTCCCCAGCCAGCTACATCAAACGGATGTTGAAGCACACATATCTTAAACTTAATGTCAACCATCCCGTTAGCATATGCAGCAAAAGAAGCTCCTGGGACCATTTTTTTTTTAACCAAGAGTATAACTTCACTGATAGATCCATACAGCACAGAAGAAGTGAAGCTAACTTGAGGTTTTTGTGTGAAAAACAGCATAATTAATTTTCCCTTTTCCCCCTTGGCCCACACCTTGTCCATTGTCTACCAATGGACACATTCTTTTTGTTTTGGGAAACGAGTCTGTGCCTTTGGAAGGTTCCCATCACATGGCCTTGAAGTGTCAGGATTTTCTCAGGCTGCAAACGGCTCACATAAATTCCTCACCTCCCTCCCAGCTTCCAATACATTCCAAGCAGGGGTGAAATGCTCCCGGTTCGCACCGGATCGCCTGATTCGGTAGCGATGGAGGTGGGTGGTTCGGAGAACCGGTAGCAAAAATCCCTGGCCCCCCACCCCCACGCCCAGCTGAAGCACACAATCATCAGAGGCTTTTTCTTTTAATTTTTAAAAGCATTTTTTCTACAACCTCTTCAGCCGAAAAAATGCTTTTAAAAGTTAAAAAAAAAGCCTCTGATGATCACGCGGCTCAGCTGGGATCGTCAAAGGGATCGTCAGCTGATGATCCCAGCTGAGTTGCCCGATCGGCAGAGGCTTTTTTTCTTTTAAATGCCTCTGATGATCCAAGCTGAGTTGCCTGATCGGCAGAGGCTTTTAAAAGAAAAAAAAGCCTCTGACGATCGGGCAACTCAGCTGGGATTGTCAGAGCCTTTTGAAAGCATTTTTTTACAACCTCTTCACTGAAGAGGTTGTTGATAAAATGGTTTTAAAAGAAAAAAAATTGGCCACCCCAACCCAGTCACATTACTCCCCCCACCAAGCCATGCCCACAGAACCAGTAGTAACAAATTTTAAATTTCACCACTGATTCCAAGCATTCCCTCCCCACTCCCTTTGTTTCTGTTGTCAAATTGAGAGTAGACAGAGGTGTGTTACGAATCAGTCTTGACAAGGTTGAGAAATGCTGAAGTAGAATATTGTATTAAAATCAAGCTTAGGAGAGAAGGTGGTTTGTACAAGCTTCAGAATGTACAAATGCATCCTTCAAACTTATTGAAAGCACATTAAGTTGCAAAGAAAGAACTGCCAAGAAAAAACTCTTTTTGTTCAGATGTTCAGAGTAAAATTTGTCATTATGAAAGTTCTCCCTCATGAAGAAATACAGGTATTTCCCGACGTACGACCACAACTTAGCCCCAAATTTTCCTTGCTAAGCAAAACAGTTGTTAAGTGAGTTTGCTCCATTTTATAACTTTTCTTGCCACAGGTGTTAATTGAATCCCTGCAGTCGTTAAGTTAGTAACATGGTTGTTAAGAGAATTTTGCTTGTCAGAAGGTCACAAAAGTTGCTTGACAGAAAATCACAAAAGGTGATCACATGACCACGGGATAATGCAACCATCATAAATACATGCCAGTTGCCAAGCATCTGAATTTTGATCACATGACTATGAGGATACTGCAACTATCATGTGAAAACTGGTCACAAGTTACTTTTTTCAGTGCCGTTGTAACTTCAAACAGTCACTAAGCAAATAGTTATAAGTCGAGAACTACCTGAGCACCAAGTACCATATATAACTGATATATTTGATAATTTTTTAAAAAAATCAATGACTCCTTCTACTGAGCAGCTTATGGACTAAAATCCAACACAAGGGAGATAAAACATGATGAATGGAGTTTAGATAGCAAAGAAATTATATTTGCCTATTTATTTGCTTAAAATTTGCATGCCTCTCTTCGCAATCACATTTTCCTGGATAGCTCACAAGTCTCTCTTCATGATCAGGAATCCCACTGAATTCTATTTATTTTAAGAAAGCCATTACAAAGAGAAATATTTATTATAGTTCGTAAGTAAGACCATGGAGCCGTGGAAAATATAGAGCAATTATTTCTGCTCCATTTCCACAGGCACAGTCGAATATTGAGAGTATGCTAATGCTCATGCTGATGGTTGAGCAATATCTTTCGATCAATGGTCCACCAACTGACCCGTATGTCTGGTTCCCATAGAGAAGGACCGGTCCCAGATGTTTCCGAAAGACAAACGGAGGTGTTTCATAAGAAGCAGAGATGAGATTGAGAAGGAAGAAATCCTTCTAATAGCTTGAAGAAATAGGTCCACCTGCCTACGGTAGATATTTTTATCGTTGACTTGGAATTTCAACTTTTAGCTCTTACAGGCAGCTGAAAACAGTACAAACATTTAAAAAATTACACATCCCTCATATATTCTTCTGCATCAAGTTGGATTTCTTCTGGCCACAAACACATCAGTGGTGGGTTGCCCGCGGTTTGGACCGGTTCGCAAGAACTGGTAATAAAACTGGCGGGAGGCTCCGCCCACCACCCTGGATATCGTCATAGGCGATCTGTGCATGTGATCCCATTGCGAACAGGTAGTAAAGGTAAGTAGAACCCCCTCTGAAACACATCCCATTTGTTTAGGGCAGGGGTGGGGAACTATGGCTCCCTTATGACTTGTGGACTTCAACTCCCAGAATTCCTGAGCCAGCCATGGGAATTTTGGGAGTTGAAGTCCACAGGTCATAAAGGTTCCCACACCCCTGGTTTAGAGGCTTGAAAAGAGCAACTCTGTTGCGTTCTTGAGCTCTCTGCTTTTCTTCAGCTAGTTTTTGCTTTGTGCTTGTGGCACAAGGTGCAAATATAGATTATTATGGTTGAAGGGTAATGTAGTGTTATGTAAAATGTCCAACTCAGGGGTTCCCAAACTTGGCAGCTTTAAGACTTAGCATAGCTGGCTGGAGAATTCTGGGAGTCGAAGTCCACAAGTCTTAAAGCTGCCAAGTTTGGGAACCCCTGGTCTAACTTCATTTATACCTTATCTGTATCCCTATCTGTTTGCTGTTCTTCAAGTGTTAACCATATTACACGCCCCCTCATTAACATAACCTTACCTGATTCCATGACTCCACCCCTTCGGTATAAAAGGGAACTCTCTGAAGTAATCAGTTCTGTTCTAGCTGTGTATCTGTTGAAGTAAAACATAGGTTACTTGTTATTTAAACAAGGCCTAGGGTCTATCCAAGGTCTAAAAATTACTTTTTGGTCAGTAAGTTATTGGGTTAGAACCATCACCTTTAACATGTAGGCCTCTTATGTGTGAATTTAAGATCTTCTTTTCCTTTTGGCATACCATCCCTTCTGATAATGAAGTCCTAGAGAGCCGATTATTTCCTTAGCCTGAGAAATCTCTTTGGAAAAACTCAGAAATCTGCAGATAATATTGCAACTACCTCTTTCCTTGCAAGCCCCCATCAATGTCGTCCTGTTAAAGCATCGAAATGACACAGATGCTTCACCTGTTTGACGGCTAATGTGGCGTGAGAATATTCCGTCATCGGAAAGAGATAATCAAGCAGATGCTTCTGGCCTTTGCCTTAACATTTTCTCAGTTGGGTCTCCTGCACCATTTTGTTTTTGGGGCCCTGCCAACTACTGCCATAGCAACTATCTCTCCTGGTTGCCATAGGTTTGTCAAGTCTGATTCCCTAGTTGCCATGGCAATGGAATGACTTCAGGGACAGGAATAAGTTCCATCACCGTTTGATGGGAACAGGATGCAGTCGCGGATGGAGAGATTAGGGTACCAAATATGATTAGGGTACCAAGAAACTTCCTCTTTTCTAAATGTGTGCTATGCTGAATTAAAAAAAAATCACTTAGGTAGAAAAATATTACGCCGCCAAGAAGGAATTGTCCTGAAATTCCTGATATTTTATCATGGGAGTGAGGAGAGCAATATTCATCATTCATATATTAATACTAAATAATATTCCTATAATAATACTAAATAATAATACTAATAAAGTAACATAAACCTAACATTTCTCTTCTTTACTTTAATATAAGAATGAATATAAGAAATGAATATGGTGGTAAGTTTTACTGTTAAGACACAAAGAATTTCATACCAAGATGACACACTGTTTAATGAAAGATGGAATGTTGGTATTAAAAGAAAATTTTTAAAAATTATAAAATAAAACCACAATTGTAGACATGCAATGAGGGAATAATTAAATTATCTATTGATTTTACAACAAAGGTGGGGAGGGATCCCACTGACAGATCTTTGTTGAAAACTGGAAATGAGAAAACTAATGCAGGTAGATCACAATTGGACCCCAAATTTATGCTGCTAAGGGAGACATTGTGTGTTTTGCCGTATTTTACAGCCTTGCTCTCCACAGTTCTTAAATGAATCACTGCATGTGTTAAGTTAGTAACATGGTTGTTAAGTGAATCAAGCTTCCCCATTGACTTTGTCTGTCAGAAGGTCACAAAAGGTCATCACATGATCCCCAGGACACTGCAACCATAAAAAAGTGCCCAAATTTTGATCACAGTTGTGTGAAAAATGGTCATAAGTCACTTCTTCAGTATTGTTGTAACTTTGAATGGTGATTAAATGAATTGTTGTAAGTCGAGGACTACCTGTAATGTGGAGTATCCTTTCCCTGTCCTTGAGCTGATGCCAGGGGATTAATTCAGAAAGCAAGTTGGATTTGATATGATTTTAGTGATCCATCCATTTCTTGAAAACCTTTTGAATGCTTAGATAATCTTCAGTTTAACAACCCTTTGAAACTGGGGGTTCTTAGGACCCAGATCCAAAGTTCCGACAGTCGCCCAGCCCCAAGCAGTCATATGACTGCATGTCAGGTAGCCAGTTCTGCTTAATGACCCCATGCTTCACTGAACAATTGCAGTGATTCATTTAACAACCATGGCAAAAAAGGTCATGAAATTTGACACAACTCACTCAACAATCACCTTGCTTAACGACAGAATTTCTGGTCTTAATTGTAGTCGTAAGTCAAAGAGTACCTTAATACCACATACTACCTTGGTAACAGTGGTGGGTTGCCCCCGGTTCGGACCCGTTCGCAAGAACCGGTAGTAAAACCGTCGGGAGGCCCTGCCGACTGCCCCGGATGTCCCCATCAGCAATCTGCACATGCGCAGAAGCAAGTCACGCATGCGAGCAAAGTAAGTACGTGTGCATGATTCCATTGCGAACTGGTAGTAAAGGTAAGTAGAACCCACCCCTTCTTGGTAAGTGTTAACATATTGGCAATAATGATAAATAAACCTGCAGTTCTATTCACCTCAACTTCCCTTCCCTCCACTGTCCACTCCCCTCAACACGGCTCAGATAGAAACATAGATTTAAGCCCCTTTTCATTATAGTTTAATTTCCGTATATAATGCATTGAGCTTTACAGTTTTGGGGGATTCCTATGCAATGAAAAAAATAATAATAGTAGCAAGAACAGCTACAAACATGTGGGATGAAATTCAGCTGTCTGTCTGTGTGACCAGAAGGTGATACTAGAATTTTGTAATTCCATTTTATCTCTCGCGTTCTATTTTGATCACATCTAAAGAAGCATATGCAGCTATTTTTAGCATTCCTTGCCAACTTGAGCTATTCTGCGATTAAGATTTGAGAGAAATCTTTGCAATCGGGAGCTTCTTGCCTCTTGCACAAGGGGCGTTTCTACAGCCCTGGTTTTCACTCTGTATTTGATCCCAGTCCAAGGAAAGGGAACAATAATTCATGAAACCTAACAGTAGATCGTGGTGTTTCGATCAATCTTTAGTCTGACATTCTGACATTCATTTGTACAGGTAGTCCTCGACTTATGACCGGTTGCTTAGTGACAGTTTGAAGTTGCAACAGACCTTTCTGGGAAATACTTATGACCCAGATTTGAAGTTCTGACGGTCACCCATCCCTACATGGCCACCCTTCAGGTGCTTGGCTACCAGGCTGCATTTATGGCCATTTGCAGCGGCCTACAGTCACAGGTCTGCATTTTAAGGCTCTTTTTGTTAAAACTGCACCCAAAGTGAACCATTTGTCCACTTAATGACTGCAGTGTTTGCATAATAACCTCTTTATGATTATAGCATTCACTTAACAACCACCATAAAAGAGTTGTAAAATCAGATCAGTCACATGGGTGATCCAATTTATGACCATCACGAGTTACGACCGTGATGGGCAGACTCCATTATGGTCGTAACTTGAGGAGTAGTGTGTTGCATCATAACCTTACAGTTTCACTGTATTGAAATCATAGCGGCTTGCAGAGACCCCTGTGCTTACTAAGTAGTTGGAAGCAAATTTTCTATTTTCTTTACATCAGATAATCTTGAAACTCTTGAGCAGAGGTCTTTAAACTTAGCAGCTTTAAAACTTGTGGACTTCAACTCCCCAGAATTCTGGGGAGCCTTGGATAGTACAGTGGTCTAAAGCCCTGTTATTAACATCAGCTGCCTGCAATTATTGCAGGTTCGAATCTCACCAAGACTCAAGATTGACTCAGCCTTCCATCCTTTCTAAGGTAGGTAAATTGAGGATCCAGTTTGTGGGGGCAATAAGCTGACTTTGGATAAATATACAAAAGTATGAAGGCTATTGCTTAGCGCATTGTAAGCCGCCCTGAGTCTCCAGAGAAGGGCGGCATATAAATCAAATTAAAAAAAAAAACAAGTCTTAAAGCTGCCAAGTTTGAAGACCTCTGCTCTTGAGGGTAGAGAAGGACCCTCATGAACAAATCAACTTCTCCTCCACCCAACCAAGAGAAGAGTGGACCAACCCAACCAAGGGTCCCCAGTTGGGTGATTGAACCTTTGCCTGCAGTCGCCCCGTTTTTACTTTTTGGAACATACCCTTTGGGGATCCCTGAGAGCTTTCGTTGCAATACACATAAAAAACAAGCAGATCTGGACATTTTTTGACCATATGTTGGGAACATCCCTATAAGCATCTGTAGTGTTTTGAGGTGCCACAGCTCCCAAAGCTGCCAACATCCTTTTACATCCAATCGAATGGGGGAAAAAAATACATAACCAGAACATGTTTCTCTTCATTCACACTTTCAGTGTTCTTTGTGGACATTGTCCAGACTATTGTCTAGGCCAGTCCAGACCATGCTGGCTGAGGAATGCTAGGAGTTAAAATCCATACATCTTCAAGGTTGAGGAATGTTGGTCCAGACACTTGCTTGAAAAATGGAGAATGGGAGGTAAAGAAGGAGAGAGGGGGGGAGGGAGGGAGGGAGAGACAAAGAAAGAGAGGGGGGGAGAGACAGGAAAGGGAGAGAGGAAAAGGGGGAAGAGAGAGAGAGAGGAGAGAGAGGAGAGGGAGAGGGAGAGAGACAGGAGGAGAGGGAGAGAGAGAGAGGGAGAGAGAGAGGAGGAAAGGGAGAGGAATAGGGGAGGAGAGAGAGGAGAGACAGGAAAGGGAGAGAGAGAGGAGAGAGAGGAAAGGGAGAGAGGAGGAGAGGGAGAGGAATAGGGGAAGAGAGGGAGAGTGTCAGGCCTGGAAGCCATCTTTTGCATTGGATCTTCAGGCCTGCCACATTTAGTGCTGTGGGAAACTGGGAAAGGGGGTTGTATGGAGCAGAGGAGATATATAGTTGTAATAACATTCCTTTCTCTGAGAGTCAAGGACATCTTGCCCTGCACCTGGAGGGGTGTGGCTGGGAGGCATCTCCAGTTGGGACGATGCTTTGTTTGGACCATGTGATGGACATGTGGGTGCTGGGCAGGGGTCTTGGACTTTTGTATGGGTGGGGGAAACCTGGAAGCTTTCAGATTTGGGTTTTCTCAGATGTGCCAATATGACATCTATAATAAAATGGAACTTTGAGGAACTTCGAGCCTCAGGGTCTTCTTTCGTTGGGAGTGTTACTTGGAACCCTGACAGAGAGGAGAAGAGAGAGGAAAGGGAGAGGAATAGGGGAAGAGAGGGAGAATAGGAGAGAGAGGAGACATAGGAAAGGGAGAGAGGAGGAGAGGGACAGAGAGAGAGA
>WNWU01000158.1:1463683-1495699 GCA_012654045.1 Ptyas mucosa
AGGGACAGAGAGAGAGATGAGGAAAGGGAGAGGAATAGGGGAAGAGAAGGAGAGGAGGAGGAGAGATAGGAAAGGGAGAGAGGAGGAGAGAGAGAGAGGAGGAGGAGAGGGAGAGGAATAGGGGAAGAGGGGAAGAGGAGGAGAGATAGGAGAGGAGAGACAGGAAAGGGAGAGAGGAGGAGAGGGAGAGGAATAGGGGAAGAGAGGTGAGAAAGAGAGAGAGGAGAGAAGACATAGTTGTTAGGGAGAAGGAAACTTGTCCTGTTGGGATGGATTATTCCTGCTGTTTTTATTTTTATTTTTAAAAAAATCTCAAGTAGCAGTGATGCTGGCAGAACAACATGACAACATTGTCACAATCAGATATTTTTCCTAACAGTTGCCTAGATGCCACAGAGAGCCTGTGTGTGAGAGAGACAGGGAGAGACAGAAGATGTGCTTCTTTGACAGAATGATATGAAAATTCACCCTGCTGATAAAAAGAGGAGAATCAAGCCAGCCTCTTTCCAAGGCTATGAAACTGATTAAGGTCAAAATCATTGATAAGGGCTGTAATAATCTCTTCTGCCTTAGGTAAGTTGTAGTGGACTCTGACCAGGGACTGGAAAGGGTGGAAGGTAGGAAAACAAAACCGACAGAAAAACAATCTACTACCAGTCTTAATGTTGCAAAATCCTCTTGAGTTTGGATAAACTGGGTTTAAACTAGAAAAACATTCAGTCTTTGGAATGAAGCAATGTAACTGGAAAGGGATGGGCAGCTTCAGAGCCAGAAATGCGTGGTATGAAGAATGTGTGTGATGGAACCCAGAGATGAAAAGATGGGAAATATTAGATGTGACTAAATAGCTGGAAAGGTGTATGGCTTTTCTGTGGAGATGGAATCTAATACTTTCCATAATTTCACCCATTTTCATTTCCACCCTGGAGTAGGCAATTATTGCCTAGTCTGAACCTGTAGCTTTTGATATAAGATAAATAATTACATAAACATGTGGTTAGCATGCTACCTAACTTGTGGCCACGTGATTTTGAAGCTCCCAGAGCAGAATAAATTAAGAGAAAGAGTGACGTGTTGCATTACAGCCTTTCAATCATCCATTTGCCAACTCAACAAGCCAACTCAACTTAGTAGCTCCTTACTTAGACATGTCAGAAGAAGGCCAATACAAAAATTCAGGTCAACATGACTTTTATTCTTTTTGGGAATTTAACCCAATATTACATGGAAGTTATATAACAATATAGAAGATCTCTGCATATCAAGGATGGTGAAGTCCATCATGACTTCAATCTGCTTTGTTAGGTCCTGGTTTGGGTTCCTCATAAGGATGCTCAATCACTTCTGAAAGACAAATAAAGGCCAAAAGGTCAGAGGTCAGGAAAGAAGAGGAAGTAGATTTATTGAGTGACTAAGAATATTTACTAGGTGAATGAGAAAGCTGAAAGCTATTGGTTCATTGAGGAGAAGAGTTGAAATAGGAACTTTTCTCCTCAATGAACCAATAGCTTTCAGAGTTGAAATAGGAACTTAGGAGTAAAAGGATTGGATTCTCTACCCCAATGTTTTATCAATCTTGACAACTTTAAGTTGTGCGGACGTCAACTCCCAGAATTCCCTAGCCCCAAGAGTCTCTGGGATATTGCCAAGATTGAGTAACAGTGTTCAAGAATTCATTAGTGATTAAAGAAACTAGAAACTTTACTGACAAGCTGTTATGACCTCTTTTTGGTATTTTATTTATTCTTGGCTTGACTTCATATACCCAATATAGCTGTAATAAAGTGGTAAATAAGGAATTTTTCATTTTGTATCAAGGCCATTGAGCTTCCCGATTTCCCAGAATTCTACTCGTCAGGGACCATAACAAGAATAAATCCAAGCATTTGGCACATTGAATGAATAGTCTGCGGGTGCATTCCTAATACACCAGGTAGTCCCTATATCAGACAAAGCTATTCTTCATTGGCATCCTTCAGTCTCAAAAGACTATGGTATCGTGCTCTGGAAAGAGATCCTAAAACAGCATCTAGTAGTGTGACTAAAAGCTGTTTTAGGACCTCTTTAAGATATTATAGCTATTATAAAGCTATTATAAGCTGGGTTCATCTGTTATGCTAATCCATGGTTTATTTAGTTATGGCTTCCTGACTAAACCATAGCTGGCTGAATTCCCAAAATATGATAAGCTAAAACCAAGAAGTGACATGACATCTTAGTTGAATATGTGACTTCAGTCTTTAAAACAAAATGGGATGTTCATTCACAACTTATAGCCATTTATCACCGTATACCGTGGTTGCCCATAATTAGACATATTGGAACTTGCTGTGAGTAAGCAAGACACCAAGATTTGGAGAAGGGCTAAAGCCAACAATTTCACGATGTCACCCCTTAAGTGACATAATCATTTCATTGGCCTGCCTGTTGCCTGCCCTGGAGGTCATTAAGAGACACACAACTACAAGGAGGGTGTTGAATCCATGCCTCAAAGCCCGAAGAAACAGGACAGCCTATATAAAATCAATTCAATGCATAAAACAGATTTTGAAATTTGGGGAGATTTATCTTTTGATCATTAAGACATCTGGTTGTCAAAACATGTCTAGCAAATTGTATTATCAATGTACATGTTTTAAGATACAGTGGTCTGCTTAACTTCATTTGATAAGTCTCTGTATTTCCCTCCCCTGTGTGCTTTTCAATGCAGCTGGAATTAACCCACACAAGCAATATTTTTTTAAGTGAGCTGGGGCCTTGAAGTTGCTTGTGAGAGTTCATTCCAGAAACAGCCTCCCCTGAAAAGGAATCACCTGAGCCCTTTTGGTCATACTACAGGTAAAGGTTCTCCTCGCCCATACCGTATGTGATTTCATTCCGAAATCTAGGGGGCGGTGCTCATCTCTGTTTCAAAGCTGAAGAGTCAGTGCTGTCCAAAGACGTCTCCGTGGTTATGTGGCCGGCATGAATAAACGCCAAAGGCGCCCGGAAAATAGGTGGTCCCTATTTTTCTACTTTCATTTTTTACCTGCTTTCGAACTGCCAGGTTGGCAGAAGCTGGGACAAGTAACCAGAGCTCACCCTGTTACACGGCACTAGGGATTTGAACCGCTGAACTGCCAATCTTTCAATCGACAAGCTCAGCGTTTTAGCCACTGAGCCACCATGTTCCTGCTATACTACAGGTAAGTTAGTGAATTATAGTATTTTTTTTAAGTTGCACCACTTAAAACAATGCACTCCTTTTGTTTTGCTTTGTAAATGTGCAGCTTCCTTGTACATCCTCCTCCCCCATTCCTTGAAGATGCTGAAATGGCTACTTCACTAGGATTTATTTATTTAGCATATGATGCTAAATATCATAACCAGGATATGACAGTGGGATTAATCAAGAGCTAACCATAGCTGGTCTTTAGAGCAGCTTTGCATAAAGCTTTATTAAGGCTAATCTGTGTATAGTATAAACAATGAGGCATTTTTCAACAACCCTTTTCTTACCTTTGGTCTTGTCAAATACCCTTTTTACGGTCCTCAGGGCCGTCCTTATAGCATTGGCAACACAATCCATGTTACACATCTTGTCGGCTTGTCAATTACAACACCTGCAGGAAGATATGAAGATGAAATGCTATCTGAGGTGGGTAAATCTGGACAACCAGTAGATGTTAAGAAAAAAATACAAATCACTCTTGCCACTGTCCATCCAGTGGCCAGCTGGCCCTAGGAAGGAACTGTATCGGTTTCACAACAACCAAAACAGGTGTATATACAGGCAGTCCTCGAGTTACAACCCTTCATTTAGTGACCATTCAAAATTACAACGGCACTGTAAGAGTGACTTATGTCCGTTTTTCACACTGATGACCATTGCAGCCTCTCTTTGGTCACGTGATCAAAATTTGGATACTTGGCAACTGGCATGTAAATTTATGACCGCTGAAGTGTCCTGGGGTCATGTCATCCCGTTTTGTAAATGTCTGAAGAGCAAAGTCAATGGGGAAGCCAGATTCACTTAACAACCGCGTTACTAACTTAACAATTGCAGTGATCCACTTAACAGCTGTGGCAAGAAAAGTCATAAAATGGTTCAAAACTCACTTAACAATGGTCTTACTTAGCAACAAAAATTTGGGGCTCAATTGTGATTGTAAGTCGAGGACTACCTATATATCCTATATTCCCCCTAAAGACTTGCACCTTTTTCTTGATACCTTTAAGAGGTTGTACTAAATGTTGGATGGAAGCAGCAAAAAAAATTTCCTTCAGTTTTGTGCCATACCAGAAAGTTGCCTTAATTTATTTATTTTTTTGTATGTCAGGTTGTTATAGGAAATACAAAATATAGGGCTATTAAAAAAATAAAAGGGCATTCCACCTTTTACAGATTAACAGAGTTGGAAGGGACCTTGTAGATTATCCAATCCAACCCCCCCACCCCCAAGCAGGAGACCCTACACCATTTCTGAAAGTCCAGTCTCTTCTTGAAAGCCTCCAGTGATGAAGCTCCCACAACTTCTGAAAGCAACTTCTGTTCCATTGGTTGATTGTTCTCACTGTCAGAACATCCCTCCTTATTTCTAGGTTGAATCTCTCCTTGGTCAGTTTCCATCCATTATTCCTTGTCTGGCCTTCAGGTGTTTTACAAAATAGCTTGACCCCACTCCTCTCTGTGGCAGCCCCTCAAATATTGGAACACTGCATCACTTTGATCTTGCCATCACTTAAAATCCACCATCAATTCAAAAATCAAAATACAAGGGAAGCAAATAAAAAAAAAAGAAAACAGTAAAAGCAGCAGTTAGAACGGTTCCAAAGTTTTTAATAGCATATAGGCTTAAAATTAATGTATTGTAGTTAGTCCTCGAGTTCTGACCATTTGTTTAATGACTGTTCAAAGTTATGACAGTGTGGAGAAAAATTACTTACAACTGGTCCTCACATTTACGATTGTTGCAGTGTCTCTGCAATCACTTGATCAAAAACCAGGCACTTAGCACCCAGCATGTATTTGTGAGGGTTCTGGAATCCCTGTGGAAGGTCACACATCCCACATATGTGTGACCTTCCCAACTGGCTTCTGACAAGCAGAGTCAATGGGGGAAGCCGGATTCACTTAAGGACCAATTGATTCACTTAAGGATTGCAGTGATTTGCTTAACAACCACTAGAATTGGGCCTGGCTCATTTAACAGCCACCTTGCTTAGTATCAGTATGGTTCTGGTCCCAATTGTAGTCATAAATCGAGGACTACCTGGAACTGATTTGAAAGTCTGAAAAAATAAAAACAGAGCAATATGCTCATAACACCCAGGATTCACGTTGCAACATTTTGTAATGTTGCTGGACCGTCTACAGCATTGCTGTAAAATCCGTTCCAAGAATCTAAATGAGAATCTACTTGGGCGCATAGTGTAATGGGACTAACGGAATAACAGAGTTGGAAGGGACCTTGGAGGTCTTCTAGTCCAACCCCCTGCTCAAGGGGGAAACCCTATATCATTTCAGACAAATGGTTGTCCAGTCTCTTCTTAAAAACGTCCAGTTTTGGAGCACCCACAATTTCTTGAGGCAGGTTGTTCCACTGATTCACTGTTCTCACTGACAGGAAAGTCCTCCTCAGTTCTATGTTGCTTCTCTCCTTGATTAGTTTCCATCCTTTGCTTTTTGTCCTGCCTTCAAGGTGTTTAGAGAATAAGTTGACACCCCCATTTCTTTCTGGTAGCCCCTGAGATATCGGAACACTGCTATCCTGTCACCCCTAATCCTTCTCTTCATTAAACTAGACATACCCAATTCCTGCAACCATTCTGTATATATTTCAGTCTCCAGTCCCCTAACCGTCTTTGTTGGTCTTCTCTGCACTCTGATCTATCTCTGTGTAAGCAGGGTTGTGACTGGCGCACCAGCCTAAAACAGAGTTGTGCAATCAAAGCGCTGCTCCTTTTTATATGTGTTATGGGTGCCACACCAATAAAAAAAAATGGGGCAAGGCTTCAATCCTGTGGTAGCTGCCATCTTGAACTCCCTTTGCAGGTGCTCCTGCTGGCAAAAAAAGGTGCTTTGTGCCATGGAGAATGTTGGTATCTCTTAACGATAAAGATGACTCAAGAATAATCTTCCCAGTCTTGATGGTTGCAGAACAGGGCAAGCAGCTCTTGCCACCCACCACTGGTGATTCTATCGTATCTAGGTTGAGCTTCTCCTTCTTGACCCTCCTCCTGCCCACTATTCAAGCCAATTTATTTCACTAGATTTGTATCCCACCTTTAAAATAAAGCGAAAGCTGGGATACATACAGATAGCCCTCGAATTATGACCATAATGGTGCCTGCCCATTACAATTGTAAGTTGTTAACAATTACAAGTAGTCCTCAACTTACAACAGTTTGCTTAGTGACCAAGAGCCCTGGTGGCTCAGTGGTTAGAATGCAGTACTGCAGGCTACTTCTGCTGACTGCCGGCAGAAGCTTCACCAGCTCAAGGTTGACTCAGCCGTCCATCCTTCTGAGGTAGGTAAAATGAGGACCTAGGTTGTTGGGGGCAATATGCTGAATCTGTACACTGCTTAAGAGAGGGCTGTAAAGCACTGTAAAGCGGTATACAGTGGTGGGTTGCTACCAGTTTGCCCTGGTTCACCCGAACTGGTAGAGGCAGTGGTGGGAGGCTCCTCCCACCCGCCCGGAGATCATCAAATATGCTCTGGGCATGCAAGCTGGCATGACTAAACACCGAAGGTGCATGGAGAGCTATTACCTTCCCATCAAAGTGGTCCCTATTTTTCTACTTGCATTTTTTACGTGCTTTCGAACTGCTAGGTTGGCAGAAGCTGGGACAAGTAATGGGAGCTCACCCCGTTACGCGGCGCTAGGGATTTGAATCTCTGAACTGCCGACCTTCTGATCGACAAGCTCAGCATCTTAGCCACCGCATCCCTTCATGCCTTACTTACACACATGCAAAATCCATGTTAACACCGTCCCCTGTCAGTACAGAGAGAGGACAGCAATCCTGACTAAATTATAAAGGAGCCTCAGATCATCTGCCCGTTTAGAAGAGCCCTTTCAGCTCTCAAGTCCTCCAAAAGGGTCAAGTTATAAGACCAACATCCCAACTTATACAGCACCAGATCTGAGGAAAAACAACCTTCCTTGTGAATGTATTTAAAAGTTCGTCTTTGAATAGAAGTAATTATATCCCAACTGTTTGTCTTCACTATACCTCAAACTGATCTAAGAGCTAAGGGATAGGTGTGCTCTTACTGGAAGTAATTGATAAAAATAACGTTGCTGTTATCAGGAAGAAAGTTTAACCTAAACTGGTCCTCATATAATGGTCTTCCTGGAACACTTTTGTCCTCGTTCTGGCAGCACCATGAATCTGTCTTGTAAAAGCCCTTTCCTCCTCTTTCCCCAAATAATGACCCATCACGAAGGACCTCTACCACAATTTCTCTCCGGTGACATCCTACGCATTCAAGACTCAGCAATTCACCTGCTACAAGATCCCAATCTTTTGGGTGTCCTTCTTTGTCTTCCTGTTTCTTTATTCTCCCAAGTCCTGAATCTCAAGTTTTAGTGATACCAGTTAGCATCAGAATCAGAGATCTCTGCTCTAATTACCTAGCTAGGTGTTTCCTCAACAAATATCCACACCTGGTACTTTAGCAGCTAAATAGCCTTGCAGGTGATGTAGCATTTTGCTTACCTCCCCAAAATGTTGCTTCTTGAGAATTCAGGCTGGGGGATGTTCAAAAGGGGAGGGGAGTCTCTACTTCCATCCCCAATATAAATGCACCCAGTAACTACCTCTCTTCACTCCTGTCCCTCTGCCACTATTATCTCCTTCTGCTTTCCATTTACTGAATGTAGTTTCAGAAGAAGGAAAGCATTTGGAGGCATTTCTTAAAGGGTAGTAAGAGGATTGGAAGTAATAAACAGACTAAATGGGTTTATGAATCCTCCCTATCCCATATTTTAGCATCTGGGCTGTATTTTCTTTCTTTGTTTTGTAAAAGGGGAAACATAAAAAAAAATACCTACAAGCAATGATCACAATGCAAGGGATTATCACAGACTCTTCTATTAAAATTATATTATTGAAAGAGAGAGAGGGAGGGAGGGAAGGAGAGAGGGAGGGAGAGGGAGATGGGGGGAAGAGAGAGAGATGCAAGGAACAGGATCATGTATAAAGGGTCCTTAGTGGTGGTTTTCTTGCAGATGTTTCATTATCGAAACTAGCTTACCATCATCAGAGCTGGTGCCTCATAGGTGCTGGGGCTAGGTTACACCATCAGGACTAGCACTGATGATGTTATTAGTTTGGGTAATGAAATGTCTACAAGAAAACAACCAACAAAGCAACCAGAGAGCAAAAAGGATCCCTCATCTCAATCTTGAGCTACAAATATTCTATTATTGGATTGGATTGCAGGCTGACTCTGCTCACTGCCAGGAGTTCGATCTTAACTGGCTCAAGGTTGATTCAGCCTTCCATTCTTCTGAGCTCAGTAAAATGAAGACCCAGATGGTTGGAGACAATATGCTGATATTGTAAACTGCCCAGAGAGTGTTGTAAAGCACTGTGAAGCAGTATATAAGTCTAAGTGCTATTGCTATTGCCATCCATTAGAATGGAAACATGATAGAAAGTTTTCAGCCAATGGATGATTTCAGATTATTCCTGCAAATCCATATATATATATATATATATATATATATATATATATATATATATATATATATATATATTCCTTTCCTCTTTATCTTCCTCTATATTTCCTTCTTTTAATCCCGCCTTTATTATTTTTATAAATAACCAAAGGCGGCAAACATACATCATATTCCTTCCTCCTCCTATTTTCCCCATATCAACAACCCTGTGAGGTGAATTTGGCTGAAAGAAAGTGACAGGCCTAAAGTTACCCATGCAGCTTTCATGTCTAAAGCAGGAGTAGAACTCACCATCTCCTGGTTTCTAGATTGGCGCCTTAACCACTAGACCAAACTGGCTTTCAAATTATTCTTTCCCAATAATCTGACATTCTTACTTATCCATTCCACTTTGATTAAAAACCCATCTGATCCTATAGTTTTTTTGTACAGCCATAGCTCTCTTCTCCCCTTAAGGTTCCAACTTACTCAGAAAGATCGTCTTCACTTTTCTGGAGCTCTTCTCCTGCTGATGTCCTGGAGAATTTTAGATGGCTTATGTACCCAGCTGCTGGGTCCATCCATCCTGCCCACATTGGGGAGGGAGCAGTTATACACGTGTGCAATCAATTGCCTCTTTCACAATGTCTTTGAAGGATAATAAACTGATCTGACTAATCTCCACTCACTATAACCTGCTGACAATCTGTGGGTGAAGAAACATTTAATTTCTATCTTGCTGTGACCTCTTTGGAGAGAACTGGAATGTATTCTTATCCGATGCTTGGTGAGATCAGCTCAGACACACAAAAAGACACACATGTCCAAGATAGATCCAAGCCCTGTTCAGGCCTTTCGCTGAATGCCTGAAGGATGCAAATTAGAGATCGAAGAGGTGACCATGCCTGCCCCGTCCTCTTTTCTTGATCTCCACTTATTTGGCTTTAACAGCTTGGGGCTCCCCCTTTTTAGAGTTCTAGATTACATGGAGAAGTTCTCCAGATTGTGCCAAAGACAGTGCTCTTCACCCATCATGAAAAGTTCAGGGATGGGATTCAGCCGGTTTGGACAGGTTCAGGCAAACCGGATGTTAATTTTAATCTGGTTCGCCGAACCAGTAGTTACAAGGACTGGAAGATCCTGCCCACCCCTCCCCTCCCCTCCCCTCCCCTCCCAGGAGTCTCCACGTGGCCCATTTTGGATGCAGAAGCTCTTGGAGGGTAAAAAATGGGGCCTACCGGAAGCCTGGAAACGGGCCCGTTTCCAGCCTCTGGAGGGCCTCCGATGCCAGGGAGAGGCCATTTTCGTCCTCCTGGAGGCTCAAGGAAAGCCTCTGGAGCTTCTGGAGGGCGAAAAACAGGCCTACCAGAAGTACCAAAAGTCTGGAAATAAGCCCTCCCCGAAAATATTTAAACGCACACGCAGCCGGTCCATGCCATTTCCTCTGGTTAGGGGTTAGGGAGACAGAGCTGGAAATCAGGTAAGATGGCAAGAGGATCCCCATCTTGCTCCACGCACCCCAAAATAATAAGACCTCCCCGAAAATAAGGCCAAGCGCTTATTTCGGCGTTCAAAAATATATAAGACAGGGTCTTATTTTCGGGAAAACACAGTAACATGATACAATACAGATAGTCCTTGACTTACGACCACAATTGGGACTGGAATGCCTGTTGCTAAACTATGCGGTTGTTAAGTGAGTCACACCTGATTTTATGACTTTTTTTTTTTTGGTCATGGTTGTTAAGTGAATCTGGCTCCACCCATTGACTTTGCTTTTCGGGGCACCTTAGGAAGGTCACAAACAGGAAACACAAAACCTTGAGAGACTGCAACTATCACAAAGATGTGCCAGTTTCCAAGCACAATAATTCTGATTACATGACCTCAGGGATGCTCCAACAGTTACAGATAGTCCTTGACTTACAACAGTTCATTTAGTGACCGTTCAGAGTTACAACGGCAGTGAAAAAAGTGACTTAGGACAGTTTTTCACACTTACGACCTTTGAAGCATCCCCCTGGTCACGTGATCAGAATTCAGACACTTGGCAAATGGTTCATGCTTATGACCGTTGCTGTGTCTCAAGGTCACACGATCCCCTTTTGTGACCTCCTGGCAAGCAAAGTCAATGGGGAAGCCAGATTCACTTAACAACCAGGTTACTAACTTATCAACTCCAATGATTCACTTAACAACCCCGGCAAGGAAGGTCATAAAATGGGGCAAAGCTCACTTTACAAATGTCTCACTTAACAGCATACCTTTTGGGCTCAATTGTGATCGTATGTCGAGGACTATCTCCTGTATATATGTGAAAAACAGTCATAAATCACTTTTTTCAGCAAGTTGTAACTTCGAAAGATCATTCAGTGAACGGTTTTAAGTCAAGGACTACCTGTTGCTTAGCAAGGGCTATCTGAGTCATGCCCCATTTTATGACTCTTTCCCTCACCCAAACCACTCCGAACCGGCTGAATCCCACCCCTGATCATGTAGTTGAGCCTGGTTTAGCTCAGCAGACTAAAAGAGCCTGGTGGTGCAGCAGACTAAAGCAGTATTATTAACATTCAGCTGCCTGCAATTACTGCAAGTTCTAATCTCACCAGGCTCAAGGCTGACTCAGCCTTCCATCCTTTCTAAGGTAGGTAAAATGAGGACCGAGATTGTGGGGGCAATAAGCTGACTTTGTATAAATATACAAAAGTATGAAGGCTATTGCTTAACGCATTGTAAGCCGCCCTGAGTCTCCGGAGAAGGGTGGCATATAAATCAAATTAAAAAAAAAAGTTATTAAGCGAATCTGGCTTCCTCTATTGACTTTGCTTGACAGAAGTTCTCTAGGAAGGTTGCAAATGACAATCCCAATGCCTCATGACATTGTAACTGTTGTAAATATATGCCAAGCACCTAAATTATGATCACATGACTAAGGACGCTACAGTGGTCATAAGTGTGAGAACTGGTCATAAATCAGGTTTTTTTTCCCCCAGTGCTGTTGTAACTTTGAACTGTCAATAGCCTATCATGAACATTTTGAGCTTGCATTTTATTTTATTGTGCCTGGACCGAGATGTCTTAAGATCATCTTAGCTTTTTGTTACTTTATTGGCATGATAAGGTAGCTCTTGGAAGAGGTAATAGGAAGCTGAGAATTTATAGACCAAGTTGGAGGGTTTGGAAGTCATGAACTCATTGGATCATCTCACCAAACAGAAGCATAACCCTTGAGGAACCGATTACCACTTGGAAACTTTAGATCGTTGGAGGATCCATTAAATGGATTATTGAGTGACATGGCAGCTACATGAGGGGCTGCCACAGGGTGGTGGAGAATCGGATAAGCAATGGGTGGAAACTCATCAAAGAAGATCCAACCTAGAAATAAAGAGAAATTTTCTGACAGTGAGAACAATTAATCATTGTTGGAACAGGTTGCCTCCTTGAGTTGTGGGTGCTCCAACACTGGAGGTTTTTAAGAAAAATTGGACAACCAATTGTCCGAGATGATATAAGGTCTCCTGCCATGGACTTGGACAAGAAGACCTCCAACGTTCCTTCTATACCTGTAATTCTATGTGGGTTACACGTGGTTCAAAACCTACATCATGAATAATGCATGCCAATTTAGGATTAGCGGTTGATTGCTCCAGCAACCTGGTTCTAGAGAAGGACTCAAAGTCAGCTGAGGGCCTTTCTTCATCACTGTGCTGAATTACCCTCCACCCATCCTTGAGTTGACAGGGACACGGCAATCGTGGAATATGATTTCTCATAATTGATCTCTGTCCTACCTTGGTTTCAACTCATCGGATTTATTTCTGAGGTATTAGATGACAAACCCTACCCATTTTTTCACATTGGAAGGCTGCCCTTGGATTAGGATGGAGTAAGGGAGAAAATATTACCACAGCTTCGGTAGGGCTAATGATGAGGTAAGCCTATCTCATTCATGAGCTGTGGATGAGATGAAGTCAACACTGTGAGGCCCAGCAGGAAAAAAGATGTTGCTAGAAGTATTTGTGCTATAGTAGGGTGCCCTGAAAAGACCCCAAGAGGCACTTGTTCCAGTGGTGAAATTCAGCTAGAGCTATCCGGATTGTGCGATCCGGTAGCATCGGTAGCGGGAGGCTCTGCCCACCCACCCAGACATCATTGTGTCTCGTTTTTGACCCTCTGCACATGCACAGAAGGCTCTGCGCATGTGTGGAGGTTCACACACATTTGCAAACCGGTAGTGAACATAAGTGAATTTTACCCCTGACCTGTTCCTATAGCTTACGGTCTGTACTGCCAATTTTGGCAAGATCACAAGTCCAATAGCAGCTCCACAAAACCATTAAGAGGATGATGTTGGAGGAGCCAGCTATATTAAATGTTTGCTAAATTTTTCCTCCCCCACCACCCAAATACCAACCCAAGAAGTAAGCTGACCTGGGTAACAGTGGTGGGTTCCTCCCGGTTCGGCCCAGTTCTGCCGAGCCAGGTAGCAGTGATGATATGACATCACCAAACCGGTTTTGCCCCCCCCTCTGCCCCCCACCCAACCCCACGTTATTCTTACCTTTTATTTGGCCCCACCCCCAATCTATTGCTGCCTCCTGAGTCCCAGCTGATGGGCTATAAGGAAAAAAACTGTTTAAACTCTTGCCGCGGGCTTCAAAGGGCCACCCTACAGCTGATCAGTGGTAAAAGGCAGTTTGGTGGTAGACCGGAGCCTCCAAAAACAAATGAGTAGACCGGAGCCTCCAAAAATAAATGGGTAGACCGGTGCCTGCAAAAATAAGTGGGTAGACCAGTGCCTGCAAAAATACATGAGTAGGCCGGTACAGCTCTGCAAGCAGTTCAAAGCCTGGTAGACCAGTACCTCTATTAAATCTTAAAGAATTGTCACATGACCATCAAGCTACACCCACAAAATAAGCCACGCCCACAGAACCGGGAGTAAAAAAATTTAGAACCCACCCCTGCTGGGTAAGTGTTTGAGTGATGGACCACCGGGAAAAAAATTAACTGGGAAATCCAAAACATGATGAAAAGTGGCAACGTTAAACCATTTCTGTAGGGGGTAGAGTGCCCACAATGAGGTAAATATCAATATGTCAGCCTTACAAGTAGGAGCTTTTTTGTTATCTTAGACTGCTTCCTAATCAATGTTTATATAAAAAGTAATTTTATTTGAATCAACATCTTCTCTTCTGCTTACAAGGCCAGACCCATATTTATTTTATTTTTATTTTTATTTATATTTTTATGCCGCCCTTCTCCAGAGACTCAGGGCGGCTTACAATGCGTTAAGCAATAGCCTTCATACTTTTTGTATATTTATACAAAGTCAGCTTATTGCCCCCACAATCTGGGTCCTCATTTTACCCACCTTAAAAAGGATGGAAGGCTGAGTCAACCTTGAGCCTGGTGAGATTAGAACTCGCAGCAATTGCAGGCAGCTGGATGTTAAATGCCGCCTTAATAGGAGGCATTAGCCTGCTACGCCACTCAGGCTCCTCACCTTATGCAGGTAGTCCTCACCTTACGACCACAATTGAGCCCCAAATTTCTCTTAATGCGAAATTTGATGAGAGGTTTAATGAGACAGTTGTTAAAGTGAGTTTTGCCCCATTTTATGACCTTGCTTGCCACAGTTCTTAAGTGAATCACTGCAGTTGTTAAGTCAGTAACACGGTTGTTAAGTGAATCTACTTTCCCCATTGACTTTGCTTGTCAGAAGGTCACAAAAGGGGATCACATGACCCGCAGGACACTGCAACTATCATAAATATGAGCCCATAAATATGGGCCCGCAAGCCTCTGGATTTTGACCACGTAACCATGGGGATGCTGCAAAGGTCGTAACTGTGAAAAACAGTCATAAGTTACTTTTTCCAATGCCATTGTAACTTTGAATGGCCACTAAATGAACTGTTCTTAAGTCGAGGACTATCTGTGCTCTATAGCTTATGTTACGGATATAAACCTTTTCTGTGGGAGTTTATCATTTCAAATTGAAATCCATTATTCTGACACAAAGCCCTTGATTCTGGCTTTGATCTATTATCTCATAAATCCTTATGAAAGAAGTCTTGATTTTTTAAGCCCCAGATTTGAAAAGAAAAGGAACCGTTAATTTTATGTAATTGGCTCCTTAAAGAAGCTGCATCTTTTCCAGGCATAAATAGAAATCTAGAAAAAAAAAACCCACGAGCTATTTTAATGAACAGCACAGAGTTCGTTTTCCAAATTATTTTTGAAGCATTTACAGCCTTCTTAACTAGTACCTCTCTATGTCAAAAATAAATTCCCTTTTAACATTATTGGTGATACGTTTGTTCTCTAAGCAACTCCGGTACAGCTGTTTCCTGGGAAAAGAGCTCTAAAAAAATGAGAAGTCCTCTGAAAATTTGATTAGACAGCAGAAGAATTGTAATTAAAGCTAATGCTTTTTTTTTTTAAATCAAGAAGAGGATTGCATCACAAAACGGGAATTAACCATTTTCAAACAGTGCAGCTGCTGTGGTTTGACTCAACTGCTGCTGAAAATGGGTAGATCTGAATTTAATATGTTTTGATTGTCAAGGGTCAGAATGACATTTGGGCCTAGATTCATCTGGTTTAGAGACGAGGAATTAGGATAAACATTTCATATCCATGGCTTTGAGAAATGTCATCATCCCAGGATCAAATTTAATATAAATGAAAACTTCAGCTTGTTAAACTTGCTTTAAAAGTTTTGGGGGGGTTGATTGTTAGGACCAACTGCATCGTGAGTTAATTTTGTTATATGGAATGTGGATTTGCAACTTCTACATCATTATTTACAAGGTAAGCTTTTAGTCTGAAATTAGGTTTTCTGTTATTAATCCCAAATTTTAAAATTGGGGAATGGTATGCTACCCAGAGTTGGCTGATGGGAATAGCCTTTAAGTTCCATAAATCACAGGTCCCAAACTCCTAGACCGCAACCCACTGCTAGGCCACGGACTGTTTGAAAATGGGCCACCAGAGAAATGGGCAAGGATGCGTCTGAAGCTCCACTCTCATGTGCGGCAGGCAAGTGCCTAACACTTGCGTGAGTGGAATATTGCACACGAGTGCAACCATCCTCTGCTTGTACATGAAACATTATTTGCACAAGTGGAGGGCACACGCGTGCCACTCACACAATTGGAGCTGTGAGCATATGCGCATGTGCCAGAGGTGGGTTTCAGCAAGTTCTGACTAGTTCTGGAGAACCGGTAGCGGAAATTTTGAATAGTTCGGAGAACCAGTAAATACCACCTCTGACTGGCCCCGCCCTCATCTACTCTCTGCCTCCCGAGTCCCACTGATCGGGAGGAAATGGAGATTTTGCAGTAACCTTCCCTTGGAGTGGGGAGGGAATGGAGATTTTACAGTATCCTTCCCAGAGGTGGGTTTCAGCAGGTTCTGACCAGTTCTGGAGAACCGGTAGTGGAAATTTTGAGTAGTTCAGAGAACTGGTAGTAAAAATTCTGACTGGCTTCGCCCCCATCTATTCTCTGCCTCCCAAGTCCCAGCTGATCAGAAGGAAATTGGGATTTTGCAGTAACCTTCCCCTGGAATGGGGAGGGAATGGAGATTTTATAGTATCCTTCCCCTGCCACGCCCGCTAAGCCATGCCCACCAAGCCATGCCACACCCACCAAGCCACACCCACAGAACCGGTAGTAAAAAAATTTGAAACCCACCACTGATCCTTCAACTGCCACACCCACCAAGCCATGCCATGCCATGCCATGCCATGCCACGGACACGGACACAGCCACCAAGTCACAGCCACAGAACTGGTAGTAAAATATTTTGAATCCCGCCATTTTTTAAAAAAAAAATTGATTTATATGCCACCCTTCTCCAGAGACTCAGGGCGGCTTACAATGCATTAAGCAATAGCCTTCATACTTTTGTATATTTATACCAAGTCAGCTTATTGCCCTCACAATCTGGGTCCTCATTTTACCTACCTTAGAAAGGATGGAAAGCTGAGTCAATCTCGAGCCTGGTGAGATTTGAACTTGCAGTAATTGCAGGCAGCTGAATGTTAATTACATTCAGCAGACTAAAAGCATTGTAGCTCAGCAGACTAAAAGCAGTGTGATTAACACCAGCTGTCTGCAATTACTGTAAGTTCAAATCTCACCAAGGCTGAGCTCAAGGTTGACTTAGCCTTCCATCCTTTCTAAGGTAGGTAAAATGAGGACCCAGTTTGTGGGGGCAATAAGCTGACTTGGTATAAATATACAAAAGTATGAAGGCTATTGCTTAACGCATTGTAAGTCGCCCTGAGTCTCCGGAGAAGGGCGGCATATAAATCAAATTTTAAAAAAAATTACAGTGCTTTAGTCTGCCACGCCACCAGGCACCTGCCACTCACATGCCTGCCCCCTAAACTTACTCAGCATTTTTAAAAAGTACTCATTCGTAAACAAGTAGTCATCAACTTATGATTGCAGTTTTGACCAGAATTTTACTTGTAAGTGACCAGACCCAAGTTTTCAACCATTTTTATGGCAGTTGTTAAGCATCTTGTCTTGCTTTCTGATGTATTTTCCAAAGCACCAGAGGGCAAGACAAGAAATGATGGATGGAAACTTTTAATCAAGGAGAGAAGCAACCTGGAATTAAGGAGAAACTTTATAACAGTGTAAGTCAGATTTAGAAAACTTTCTTTATGGGATCTGGTAATCCGTGGGCATCAGGGAAGGGGGAAGCAAAGGATGTGTTGTGACATCACAGTGCAAACTTTCACCCCTTTTGAACTTGCGCTGCATTCCATGGAAATTTGTAAGGAGCAAGACTGAGCTGCAAAGTCACAACAAACTTTTATCATTTTTGCATCACTGTTTATAGTGGGTGCTTCTAAAGGCCATTTTATTTCAAGCTAGAGGAAGAAAACAATGTTTTATGAGTGGAAAACTGAAGCATAGACAGTGCTATCTACCTTTATGTCTAAGACTGGATAAGAATTGGTAATTCTTTATGTTTGGTGTTATTTAGGTCTCTGGTATATCTAGATAGCAGCCAGTTAGAATTCTATGTCTCTCTTAAAACCCATTTATTAAAGAACTCTTTTATTACTCATCTGGATTTTTTGCAATCTGGAAATGTAGCCCTAATAATTTTCAGGGTTCTTTAGTCCGTTGTAGAAGACTTAAACAAGTCCCATTGTTTCAGTCTCCTGATTTGTCTCTTTAGTAAAGAGGATGAGTAATCAACTATGCATAGCAATGTCTCAATGTGAAGTCTTCCTTTCATGTACTTGCAGGTAACATCATGATCCAAGTACCAAAAAGTGTGAAGCTTTTATTGTGAAACTATCGTGTTGGCGAAGTGGTTAGGAACGGATGTCTGTGGTGATAAAGCAGTGGTGAAATCTAAAATTTGTTACTACCGGTTCTGTGGGCGTGGCTTGGTGGAGGGGTAATGTGACTGGGTGGGCGTGGCCAATTTTTTTTTTTACTTTTAAAACCATTTTTTCTACAACTTCTTCGGCGAAGAGGTTGTAAAAAAATGCTTTCAAAAGGCTCTGATGATCGCAGCTGAGTTGCCTGATTGGATTTTTTCTTTTAACTTTTAAAAGCATTTTTTTCTACAACCTCTTCGGCCAAAAAATGTTTTTAAAAGTAAAAAAAAAAAGCCTCTGATGATCGCGTGGCTCAGCTGGGATCGTCAAAGGCTTTTAAAAGAAAAAAAACCCTTTTTTTCTTTTAAATGCCTCTGATGATCCCAGCTGGGTTGCCTGATCGGCAGAGGCTTTTTAAAAAACTCAGCTGGGATCGTCAGAGACATTTAAAAGAAAAAAAGGGTTGTTTTTCTTTTAAAAGCCTTTGACAATCCCAGCTGAGCCACGCGATTATCAGAGGCTTTTTTTTTTACTTTTAAAAGCATTTTTTCCACAAAAGAGGTTGTAGAAAAAATGCTTTTAAAAGTAAAAAAAAAAGCCTCTGATGATTGTGCGGCTCAGCTGGGCATGGGGGGGGAGGCAGGGATTTTTGCTACCGGTTCTCCGAACCACCCGCCTCCATCGCTACTGGATTGGGCAATCTGGTCCGAACCGGGAGCATTTCACCCCTGTGATAAAGTGACAAATAGGTTTAAGCTGTCACCCTAGTGGTCTGGGGACAAGAGAAAGACAGTGACACGGAGATCAGGTGGAAAACAGAGATTACCGGAGCATTTTTGAATCATGGTTAGTGACAAGTGTGGGAAGACTCAAAGCAGTACCAATCCCTACAACTTGTTCTTTTGGATGTCTATGGAGATTCTCAGTCATCCAGGTCATGGTTGTCCCAAAGGTGCTTTTTCAAGAGGCAACTGGACTTTCTTGTTTTTTTCTTTGAAGACATTTTGCTGTTCATCCAAGAAGCTTCTTCAGCTCTGACTGGGTGGTGAGGAATGGGAGGATTTATACTCCTTGCAGACAGCTGGTTATTTGCATTCTTTTTATAGAGTCATCAAGGCCACCTGAAGGTTTATCTATGTCATCAGGGTCACCTGAGTGGTGCAAATGGGTGTGGGACCTTCTTGGAACTGTTGAAAGGACTGTGTTATAGACCAGGGGTCTCCAACCTTGGCAACTTTAAGACTTGTGGACTTCAACTCCCAGAATTCCTCAGCCAGCTTTGTTGGCTGAGGAATTCTGGGAGTTGAAGTCCACAAGTCTTAAAGTTGCCAAGGTTGGAGACCCCTGTTATAGACTGGAGATAGTTGATGTCATATCCCTCCCCCTCTGTTGAGAGAGGGCTGTTCAGTTTTGACATAGATGGCCTCTTTGACCCCCTCTTTCAAACCTCTCTGTCCAAAATGTGGACTTTGCTATCTTCAAAAGACTGTCTTTTAAATGCAGATGGACTGCTGTTGTTCTTTTAGAGCAGTGTTTTGCAACCTCAGCAACTTTAAGATATGTGGACTTCAATTCCCAGAATTCCCTAACCACCATGGCTGGAGTTTGAAGTCCACACATGGGTGACTAGAGAAATGTGGGAACTGAAGTCCACACATTTTTAAATTGCTGAGGTAGAGAAACACTGTTTTAGACTCTCTTTGACAGGGTGACAGGTCCATGTTTTGGAAGAAACGTCTAACTGGATTCAGTTCCAAGTAGGGAAAAAGACACTGGAAACATGGTGGCTGCCTGGAAAGATGCTTTTAATGGTGGACATGCCTTGAAGAAATTGGGTGAAGAGAAAAAAAAGGGAAGAGATGCTCAGAGTGCCTGAGTTTTATACCCTCTCTGGGCTTTTGAATTTGAGCTTGTATGGGGCCATGCAGGGGTAACTTTGTAGGTTGTGTTTTTGAGTCCCAGGTTTGGTTGACTCTTGCTGGGTGATGATGTAATGAAAGGGCTTTGGGATTCCTATTATGGCTCTGCTTGAAGGAGGTAGATCTTTGTTATGTAGAATAGATTGGTGCAGGCCTTAATGGCCCATTGACAAAGGGGGGGGCTGAGTTTCTGCCTCACTTTTAGGGGAAATATTCTGTCCTTTTAATTTTTCTAAAATGTCTCATTTTCCTAGGAGACAGGTGGGTGCTAACTTCCTACACATGGCAGGTCCCATAGAGATCTAGACATTCTAGACATTCAAGATGTTTAAGACTTTCAAGCTATCATTAGAAACATGTCACCGATCTAAAATTACTTTTACTACCATTTATTCGCAGTGACCTGCTATGCAGGCTCACCTTTGAAACTGCTACACGGCCCACATTTTTGTGAGCATCACTTTTTCTTCCTGTTTATTGACTCTCACAAGGCTTGCACCACAAGGCCCCACAGTACCAATTAGCCTCAAAATCTAGTCTCCGATCATCTTGCAATGGACTTCCCTAGTAAACATCCACGCCTTGTACCTTAGCATCTAATTTATCGCAGTCATGTAACTATGCAGGTGACGTAACTTTTTGGTTGCTGGAATTCTTCTCAGGAATTCTGGAGGTTTTTTCTCCATCAGGCTGGGGAGGCCATAAAGGCCAGTGTGCAACACACACACACACACACACACACACTATCATCCTCTAATCCAGGGGTGGGGAACTATAGCAGTTTTACGATCTGTGAACATCAACTCCCTGCTGGCTCAGGAATTCTCGGAGTTGAAGTTCACAGATCATAAAAGGGCCATAGTTCCCCATCTTTGCTCTAGTTCCGTGATGGCGAATGTATGGCACGGGTGCCACAGGTGGCACACGGAGACATATTGGTGGGCACACGAATGTTGCCCTAGCTCAGCTCCAGCGGGCATGTGCGCACTGGCCAACTGATTTTCAGGCCTTCCGGTCCCACCGGAAGTCGGGAAACTGGCTGTTTCTGGCCTCCGGAAAGCCTCCGGGGAGATGAGGAAGGCAGTTTTTGCCCTCCCCAGGCTCCTAGAAAGCCTCTAGAGCCTTGGGAGGGGGAAAACCGGGCCTACTGGGCCCACCATGCCATTGCGTGCCAAAAGCAGGGGGAAGTGTGGGGATCACGTGCGCATGCGCGGGAGGGTGGGGCGCATTGAATTATGAATGTGGGCACACGTACCCGCGACCCCCATGCTCCCCCCATTTTTGGCATGTGACGGCAAAAAGGTTAGCCATCAGTGCTCTAGTTCTTCTCTTTCCTTTTCTTCCACCTCTAATATTCTCTTTTCAATAAAAAGGTACAAATGCCTTCAAGCTCTCTTCCTACAATTACCTCACGCTTCCATGTTATTTTCTTGGCAACAACTCAGAAGTGGATTGAATTTGAATGTCTCTGTGTGCCTTCAACACATCGCTTACTCTTGGCAACTGCTTCAACTAATTCTCGACAAGATTTCAACAGTGGTTTGCCATTGCCTGCTTCCCAGGGCTGAAAAAAAGAGATTGACACAAAGTCACCCAGAATAACAGAATAACAGAGACAGAAGGGACCCTGGAGGTCTGCTAGTCCAGCCGGCTTCATGTCTCAGGCTAGAACTCACAGTCTCCCTGTTTCTACCCTGGTGCTTTAATCACTGCACCAAATTGGTTTTCTGTCTGAAATAGATAGCAATACTTAGCAGCTAAGACTAGTGTTGGGAAACCAAATTCTCAGTTCCAGAGAAATTTGGTAGGAAAATTAATAGCAGTAAAGGGTTTTAAAAAATGTTGGAGCATTGCTATAGTTTATAATACCTCAATGGGATCTCTATATATGCGTATCACGATCTTGCTCTGTATCTACACCAGAGCAGCAAAAAAATTAATAATAATTCAGGCTTACACATCTCCATGGCTCCACCAGCAGCTGTGTTGTTGAAGAGAATGTTGATTATCATATGGCAGACTGTATTTATTAAAAGTAGAATTGATAAGGGATGTGTTTTTAATGGATCATAATTGTAGTGTGGAGGTAGATGTTCTGATTGATAAAAAATAAAGATACAAGTTTTGCAGAGTTTACTTTTCTGCCATGAGGAAAGAAGCAGTTTAGAAAGTTGCTGGGTGAGCTGCTGATGGATTATCCTGCATTCATCTTATCTACGAAGGCAGAATAAGTCGCTAATTCAGAAGCAGAATAATCTCAGGTAGCCCTCAATGTATGACCACAACTGATCCCAAAATTTCTGTGGCTAAGTGAGATAGTTGTTAAGTGAGGTTTTTTGCCACATTTTATGGCCTTTCTTGCCATAATTGTTAAGCAAATCACTGCAGTTGTTAAGTTAGTCACACGCCTGTTGAATGAAACTGATCGGTGTTAGTAGTCGTTGATCTGGAAGGCTGATGATTGCTTGTTGGAGGTTCAGTGCTTTGTTCTTTGTCCTTCAGGATCCCACCTTCGTCGCCAGTGTTAGATCATGGGTGCAAGAATGGACAGGACACGCGGTAGAATCAACACCTTTATTAGCTCCGTAAATTGCAAAATGGGGAATCCTAGCCACGGCAGCTCCTTTTATAGCTAGGAGCTGTCCGCGGCTTCAGCCACTGATGTTACTCTGAATTTCCCGCTCTCGTCCCTGATTAGCCCGTTCAAATCCGCCATTCAATACTCAACAGCTTCCCCATTGATTTTGCTTGTCCGAAGGTTGCAAAAACTGATTAGAGGACCTCTGAATAATTGCAACCATCATAAATATGAGCCAGTTGCCAAGCGTCCAAATTTTGATTGTATGACCAGAGAGATGCTGCAATGGCCATGTGAAAAACAGTCATAAGTCCCTCTTTTCAGTCCAGTTGTAACTTCGAATGATCACTAAATGAATTGTAAATTGAAGACTACCTGAACTCTATTTTTCTCTCCTTATAAATGTATCCCCTTTCTAATTAATTTCAGGGGAATGTCCAGATATCCCTGAAACCAAAATATTCTCCTCACCACTTACAGATAGACTGGAGTATTGTACCAAGTGTCAGGGTTCCGAGAGATGCCCTAATTAAATCATGCGCCTCAAGCCAAGCTTCAAAAGAAATCCAGTTATTTATTAGGAGCTTCATGTCGGCACGTTTCCAAGTGAAGCCAGCTCTGACCCTACATAATTTACGCCCCAATCATGACCCTGTCTCCCCCCTCCCCCCCAGGGTGTATCATCAATCACATTCGCCAACAGAGCAATTTCGTGGGTTGTAGAGACCATTCCCCTCCAGCCGCTGTAGGTAACCCTGGGATACAGCCTTGAGAGAGATAAGTGTGGAATGTGCATCCGTCTTTGGGTGCCGTGCCATTTCATCGGTTTCCCACCCCCCCTTGCTTATGGCAACTTGAGAGCAGGCCAGGGATGCTTTGTGAGTTGACACCAATTATGTTAACACAGTGGTCCACAAACCCCGGTCCTGGATTGGCACAGGTCCACGGCATGCCAGAAACCAGGCTGCACAAACAAACAAAGGCCCATCCGCGGGATGCAGGCAGCACACAAAACCATGCCCCCTCCGGTCCACAGAAAAACCTCTTTCCACAGAATCTATCCCTGATGCTCAGAAGGTTGGGGGCTGCTGAGTTAACATATGTTGGGTGTGAAAGATCAGGACCACCCCTGAAGTTAAACTGATTCATTGCAATTAAACTGATTTATTACTAATCATGATTATGCACTGGAATCTACTTAACTAATGGTTAGCACTCTCTTGGCATTAGATAAGGGTCAACAAAACTGAAGAGGAGTTGGACGTAGTCTGTTTGTGGCTACATGGAGATTCTAGGCTGATTCCTCTTTTGACTCTGCCCCAGGCTCTGTCACTCCTCCTACAACATAAGTCAAAAGTCGAGAGTTGGCCCTACCCTTTGTCTTTACCAAGTCCACTTCAAAGTAGAACACGTGCATTTGGGAGATAATAAGGAAACTGAATCACTTGCCTAAGGCAGGTGGACTGAAAGATCTCCAGAACAACAGTCTTAGTCCCTCCACCATGTTTCACACCACAGAAAGGCGTGCCCAATGAAAACATAATTAGAGTTGCACGTAATGGGTTCTCCTGATGTGGAAAGTACAATGTGACTGGGCAGCACCTTCAGACATGGCAACAGAGGTATGGATTTTGTCAATAGGACCGGCAAATGCCATGCCAGAAATTTTCTTTAGGAAGATCCATGCGGTCCCTTTCAATCCATAATTCATTCAATCGAAGGATCAAAGAGAGCCAATAGGCCAGTGATGGCTAACCTTTTTACCATTGCGTGCCAGGAGGTGGGGGGCTGGGGAGGTTCGCATGCCTGCATGCCCATACCCATAATTCTATGCACCCCGCCCCGTGCATGTGCATGCGACTTCCCCTTCCCCCCCTCCCACTCCTGGCACACAATGGCCCGGTGGGCCTATTTTTCTCTCTCTCTAGGAGTCTCTGGAGGCTGGGGACAGCAAAAAACATCACTTCCCATCCAACAGGAAGTTGGGCAACAGGCCGTTTTGGACCTCCAGAGGGCCTCCGAGGGGGTGGGGAAGGCTGTTTTTGCCCTCTCCAGATGCATAGAAAGGCTCTAGAGCCAGGTGAGAAAGAAAAACGGGCCTTCCCCACCCACCCCCAGGCCCTCCGGAGGCAGGAAGCAGCCTGTTTCCCTACTTCTGGAGGGCCCAGTAGGCCTGAAAGTCAGCTGGCCAGCGCACACATGTGCGCCAGAGCTGAGCTGGCGTGCCCACTGATATGGCTACGTGTGCCACCTGTGACACGCGTGCCATAGGTTCGCCATCATGGCAATAGGCAAATAAATCAACCAGAGTTCTCACTCAAGGTGCAAATGACCAGGTTCAAATTATCCTACTTTGGCTACATGATGAGAAGATCCAAGTCTCCGGAAAAGATGCAGGGAAAAATGGAAGGAACAACAAGAAGGGGACAGCCAGGGGATGGACTTAAATTATGGCGAATGGGGTGGCAATGTGTGCACCATTGGGAGTCCTGGTTAGGGACAGATCCCTCAGGAGAAAAATCAATATATGTGGTCTCTAAGAGTCAACACCAACTCAATGGCACACAATCAATCTTGAACAAGACAGAATAACAGAGTTGGAAGGGACCTTGGAGGTCTTCTAATCCAACCCCCTACTCAAGAAGGAGATCCTATACCATTTCAAATGAGTGTCCAATCTCTTCTTAAAAATCTCCAGTGACAAAGCACCCACATCTTCACAATAGGCATGAAGTGTTGGAAAATCTTTTTTATGTGATGGGTAGCTTTTTAAGCTACTTTAATTAATTCTGTTGGTGGGAAGGCACTTTGGGAAATCTCATAATATCCAAGTAAGCCCTGGCTCAGGTAATCGATTAGGCCTTGTAATTAATGGTTGCTGAGTTGACAGTGTTAATCAATCAATCCAGAATCATAAATCTAGGATTCCAAAGATTCGAAGATTTTTTTTTTTAATTCGAAAAGAGCCCTCAACTCAGTTGGGAGGAATTTTTATTTTTTTAATTACTGTGTTCTGACCCAGAACCCTTTTAATCCGTAATGGTTGTGAGCGTTGCTGAGTCATTTGCGTGGGTAAAACGTACTGCAATTTATTGCTGAGTCATTTGGAAGAATAACTGATCCGTTCAGTGATTTGACTCATTTCAGAAAATAAAATGGTCTGTTCTGAATTAGAGAGAAAGGAAACCATAAAAAACTGCCACTGTGTTCATTGCAAAAGCTATAGGGCAAAAAAACCTTGCTCGCTGCAGTTTATTACTATGTGTGTTTACATAATATTCATACAAAAATGGCACCCATCTAGGAAGGCATGTTTTAACTTGTGCGAAGTTTGTGGGCTTTTGTTTTGTTTTTTTGTTTGAGGGAAGATTTTGTAAGCAGGCTTTTGTGAACTAGGAGGAATGAGAGATGTAGGACAGTCAAGGACATCAGCGTCCTAGTAGAAAGAAGATTAAGGATTAAGGAGGAGCTGTCCATTACAAGATATGATGGATGCTGCGCGTGGAAATTGGATTTAGAAAATGATGGGTGAATGGTGGGACACTGGGTGATAAAAGGGTAGAAAAAGATGTGTCTAATCAGGTCTGGAGCGCAGCTGAAGTGTGTGTGGTGCAGTGGTGGGTTGCTATTGGTTCACCCCGGATGGGGCAAACTGGTAGCGGCGGCAACGGGAGGCTCCGCCCACCTGCCCAGACATTTCTGCGCATGTGCAGAAGTGTTATGCGCTTGCGCTTGTGCTCACGCATCCACAAGCAAACCGGTAGCAACGGGAGTTGAAACCCTGGTGTGGTGCAGGGGTGGGTTCTACTTACCTTTACTACCGGTTCAAAACAGGGCCACGCGCGTGCCCTTGCTTCGGTCACACGCGCACGCTTCTGCCCCCCAATGTTCTGATGACATGGGGGGGGCAGAGCCTCCCACCGGTTTTACTACTGGTTCTATAGAAGGGGCTGAAGGGGATAAAAAATATGGAAGAGGTTGTGCTTTCCTCTTGGAGTAGCAGCCAGAGGAGACAATACAACGGGGTTGTTAGAGAGGTGAGAGAAGTATCCCAGTCAGAAAACAGAATTCATGTGGTAAATCAGAGGCCTCCAAACATGGCAACGTGAAGACTTGTGGACTTCCATTCCCAGAATTCCCCAGCAAGCCATTCAGTAGATATTGAACTGATAAAGCATCTTGTGAAATAAGCTAGTTTATCCACATGACTGTGACATACTGATGTTTTATCTAGGCATTACCTAAAATATTACCTGTCAGGAGTCAAAAATCCTCTTGACAACAAAGTTTTCGTTTTAGAATAACTTCACCTAGGGTAGATCTAGAGCCTTGGTGGCGCAGCAGACTAAAGTGCTGTTAAGTAGCACCAGCTGCCTGCAATTACTGCAAGTTCGAATCTCACCAGGCTCAAGGTTGACTCAGCCTTCCATCCTTTCGAGGTGGGTAAAACGAGGACCTGGATTGTGGGGGCAATAAGCTGACTTTGTATAAAAAAGAACACCGCTTGGGGGGGCCAAAAGCCCTACTAAGGAGGTATATACAAAAGTATGAAGGCTATTGCTTAACGCATTATAAGCCGCCCTGAATCTCCGGAAAAGGGCGGCATATAAATCGAACCAATAAATAAATAAATAAATCTGATTGCAAAGGCTGGTGTGCTTGATGCATCTTGGAAAACAAATTTGAATTTGTTCAAGTAAGAGGCCTTCAGTAGATCCTGCAGTTCTGCTCTGTACACTCATAAAAGTTTTGCCTTAAAAACGTTTAATACAATTTATCCAGGGCAAGGACTTCTTTGGTTTTATTTCCGCAGGGAACCTCTTTGGGATCTCAACTTACGACCACAATTGAGCCCAAAATTTCTGTTGCTAAGAGAGAGTGTTGTTAAGTGATTTTCGCTCCTTTATGACTTTCTTGCCACAGTTGTTAAGTGAAACCCTGCAGTTATTAAATTAGTAACACGTTTGTCAAACCTAATCTGGTTTTCCCATTGATTTTCCTTGTCAGAAGGTTGCAGAAGGGGATCGCATGACCCCAGGGCCAGTGGTGAAATCCAATTTTTTTTACTTCCGGTTCTGTGTTCGTGGCTTGGTGGGTGTGGTGTGGCTTGGTGGGTGTGGTGTGGCTTGGTGGGTGTGGTGTGGTGTGGCAGGGGAAGGATATTGCAAAATCTCCATTCCCACCCTACTCTGGGGCCAGCCAGAGGTGGTATTTGCCGGTTCTCCAGAACCTGTCAGATTTCACTGCTGGATTTCACCCCTGTCCAAGACACTGCGACCATCATAAATATGAGTCCATGGAGATGCTGCAATGGTCAACTGCAAAGTGTGAAAATAAGTCCCTTTTATTTCAGTACCAAATGGTCACTAACGGATCTGTTGTAAGTTGAGGACAAACTGTATATAGACATATTGGTATAAAAACCCTTGTGTTCAGATATCAAAGAAGAACTTATATTTCATCAATGTCAGAATTCCACACTATTTCTGAATTAGATCCTTTTGTTTACTTCTCGATGGTTCAAACCAAATCACGCAAGGATAATAATATTTTGACTGATATATTACATGCCTTCAGGTTGGTGTTGACTCTGAGTGACCACCGATAGATTTTCTCTATGATATTCCTAATCTGTTCCTTCAGGTCATCCCACAGGGCACTCATCACCATCATAACTGAATCCATCCCCCTTGGTCATCCTCTTCTTCTTCTCTTTCCTTCCACCTTTCCCAGAATTAGGGCCTTCTCTGGAGAGCTGGGTCCTTGCATAATGTATTTGAAGTAGGATAATTTGAGCCTGGTCCGTTGTGCCTTAAGGGAGAACACTAGGTTGATTGTCTATCATCCATCAGTTTATTTTCTTGGCTGTCTATGCTGTTCTCAGGAATCTTCAACACTCAAATTCCAAACCCAGTGTGAGTTTATAGCTTGAGCATTAAATGCTTGCTTCATGCTGCCCCATGGAGTACCAATGCTCCGTGAGGCAGGACGAAGTAAGATGTAATCTCACAAAGATGACTGTGTGGGTGAACCTATGGGCCAATCCCAAATTGCAGATAGATATAAATAATAAAGAGATAATTAGAGATAAGAAGAAGTAAGGGAAAGAGGTTCACCTTTCTTCTAGAGCATGCTTGGTATGCTAAGAAGGACTTATTTCATATTTCCATATTTCAAAATATTACCACACCGGATTTTACTGAGACAAAAGTCATGAAATTTAAACATGCTTGTGGTTATGGTTTCAGCCTTGCAAGATTATTTATTTGTTTATTTGTTTATTTATTTGTCAAGCATGTATAAAAAAACAGATAAAAGTATAAACATGATTATGAATACAGGAAATGGATACGAATAAATGGAGACAGTAGGACAGGGACGGTAGGCACGCTGGTGCGCTTATGCACGCCCCTTACACACCTCTTAGGAATGGGGTGAGGTCAACAGTAGACAGTCTAAGGTTAAAATTATGGGGGTTGGGGGATGTAACCACAGAGTCAGGTAGTGCATTTCCAGGCATTGACCACTCTGTTGCTGAAGTCATATTTTCTGCCATCGAGTTTGGAGTGGTTTACCTTAAGTTTGTATCTATTGTGTGCTCGTGTATTGTTGTCATCCTATTATTATATCATATCATATCATATCATATATCATATCATATCATATCATATCATATCATATCATATCATATGTATTATATTGTCAATGTATTGATGTCAGCCTTATCCAGATAAGAAGCACACCTAGAAAGACTAGCTCTAATTTTATTGTAAGGTTACATTCACATAATCTTGCAAGGTACATCTCTTTCCCCACCTTGCCTTCACAATCCAAGAAGCTAAGGAAGGTCCCTTCTGAGATGTTTGCCACACCCCCCATTCCTTCTGCAGACTCAGCAACTGCTTGTCTGATCATTGTCTAATCTGCCATACTTCCTCCTGTCTCCCAAGGCCATTCTCACATAACATTACAGAGAAGAACATCACAAGAGCCCAGAGTACAGAGAAGAGCAACAAAGATGATTAGGAGACTGGAGGCTGAGGCATATAAAGAACAGTTGCAGGAACTGGGTATGTCTAGTTTAATGAAAAGAAGGACCAGGGGTGACATGATAGCAGTATTCCAAAATCTAAGGGCTACCACAAAGAAGAGGGAGTCAAGCTATTCTTCAAAGCACCTGAAGGCAGGACAAGAAACAATTGGAAGAAACTAACCAAGGAGAGAAGCAGCCTAGAACTAAAAAGAAATTTTCTGACAGAACAATTAATCAGTGGAACAACTTGCCTTCAGAAGTTGTAGATGTTCCAACACTGGAGTTTTATAAGAAGACATTGGACAACCATTTGTCCAAAATAGTATAGGGTTTCCTGCTTGAGCAAGGGGTTGGATTAGAAGACTTCCAAGGTCCTTTCCAATTCTGTTATTCTGTTAAAACAGTTAAAAAACTGTTCACAGTTTCCGTCACGAATTGACTTCCGTGGACCTTACTTCATATTTAAGTGGTCAGCAGAGGGGGCGTGCATAAGTGCACTAACATGCCTATCGTCCCTATCATTCGGGGATGGGTTCTAAATTTTTTTACTAGCAGTTCTGTGGGCACGGCTTATTTTGTGGGCGTGGCTTGATGGTCATGTGACAATTCTTTAGGATTTAGCAGAGGTACTGTCTACCAGGCTTTTAACTGCTTGCAGAGCTGTACCAGTCTACCCATTTATTTTTGCAGGCACTGGTCTACTCATTTGTTTTTGGAGGCACCGGTTTACCACCACACTGCCTTTTAACACTGATCAGCTGTAGGGCGGCCCTTTTTTCCCTCTAGCCATCAGCTGGGACTCAGGAGGCAGCAATAGATTGGGGGTGGGGCCAAATAAAAGGTAAGAATAATGCGGGGTGGGGTGGGGTGCAGAGGGGGTGCGGAGGGGGCAGTACTGGTTTGGTGACATCATATCATCACCGTTACCGGCTCAGCAGAACCGGGCGGAACCGGGAGGAACCTACCACTTCTGTCATTGTATTTTTATTCTCTTATTCTTGTTCTCGTTTTTGTTTGACAAATTCCAATAAATAAATAAATACAAATGAAAGCAAAGAGGGGACCACTGCCAGAGACAACCACACAATTCTGCTACAAACTCCGCAGAGCCTGGATGGAGTCACCGAACAACCATCCAATTTTTGTCAGCAATATTTTTAGCACTCTAGAAGTGATGGTTGACTTAACATGGGAAAGCTTGTGTTTCTTGATTGGTGAACAATCAAGGTTGCTGGTTGAGTTCCATAATGACAAACAAGCAAAAATGATATTGAAGCCACATCACCATCAATACATACACAGGAGCCTGGAGTAAGCAACATTTCATCCAAGAGGTATGTTATATTTCTAAATGGTTCTAAAATGGTTCTCTGCTCCTGTAGGACCATTCATCACAAATGTAAGACTGTATCAAAATAAGGTCAGCAATAATCCAGGTGAGAAAGAGGGATCTATTATAAGTTAATTAAAGAGACACCTGATTCCCCAGGTTTAGAGATGATCTCCTGTTCAATAAATTGGAGGTGCCTTCTATTGTGCCAAACCATTGGTCCATCCCAGCTGGTTATTTGAATACTTGTTAGCAAACCTTATTCTCCATTTCACAATAAGAACAGGGTGTTGTTTGATGACCTACAAATGATAGAGATTGATCCTAGAATGTTCTGCATGAACAGAAGATGTTCTATCCCAGCGTGACTATCTCTTCTCAAAATATTTTCCATCAGGGAGATGCTCAACTCTATACTTATGAAGAACCAAGTTTAGCTAGGTGGGGCGCTAAGTCAGTGTATCTTCCCTTCACATTCAACTGGGTGCCTAGGATTTTTTTTTAAAGCACCGGATGCAGAGCTTTGGGGGGTGGGGGGAGGATTAAAAAGTGATTGTATTTATTTTTAAATTTTTATTTATTTATGTCAGAGTCAGACCTACCACAACTTAAACCGCACAACTTAAACTGCGTCCAGTTTAGGTCACCTCGATGTAAAAAAAGATGTGGAGACTCTAGAAAGAGTGCAGAGAAGAGCAACAAAGATGATTAGGGGACTGGAGGCTAAAACATATGAAGAACGGTTGCAGGAACTGGGTAGGTCTAGTTTAATGAAAAGAAGGACTAGGGGAGACATGGTAGCAGTGTTTCACTATCTCAGGGGTTGCCACAAAGAAGAGGGAGTCAAGCTATTTTCCAAAGCACCTGAGGGCAGGACAAGAGGCAATGGATGGAAACTAATCAAGGAGACAAACAACTTAGAGCTAAGGAGAAATTTCCTGATAGTTAGAACAATTAATCAGTGAAACAACTTGCCTCAAAAATTGTGACTGCTCCAACACCGGAAGTTTTTAAGGAGAGATTGGACAGCCATTTGTCTGAAGTGGTGTAGGGCTTCCTGCCTGAGCAGGGGATTGGACTAGAAGACTTCCAAGGTCCATTCCAACTATTCTATTCTATTCTATTCTATTCTATTCTATTCTATTCTATTCT
>WNWU01000158.1:1495709-1519977 GCA_012654045.1 Ptyas mucosa
TATTCTATTCTATTCTATTCTATTCTATTCTATTCTATTCTATTCTAGCCCATTCCATTCCATTCCATTCCATTCCATTCCATTCCTCTAAAGAGAAATGATCCTTGGCTCCATTTGTTGAGAAAAGTATATGTTTTTTAGAAATCAATTGTTTTGCAGTAATGCATAGCCAGAACTGAGAATCACACACCAAAATATGTAAGTTCTACTTTTCCCTCCCTTAACTGTCTCTCATTGCCCACCCCAGTGTAACCAATCAGGTTCAGGCAAGGTATTTTCATAATGATTGGTCCAAGCATGGCTTGGTATGAAGCCCCCTCCTTCTTCCAGCTGGGTGACCTTGAGACAGCATCTTGAGGAGATACAGCAGTTACTTTCGTTCCCCACTTCATTCCCCCTCCTCACAGTTCATGGCAGTCTGTCACTACAGAGCACAAGCAAGCATAAGGAAGCAGCTGACAGTTTATTTCTATAGCCACCCAACCAAGTGACTCTGAGCAGCTATAGAAATTGAACAAACAAACATTAATATTCCATACAGAACACAGAATACAGAATAACAGAGTTGGAAGGGACTTTGAAGGTCTTCTAGTCCAACCCAAGCAGGATTTATTTATTTTATCAATTTGTCAGTCATTCAATTATCAGGAAGGGTCAGTGTGACATACAAAACAGATTCATAGATTTGGAAGGGAATATCTGGTCCAAACTCCTGCTTAATGGAGGAATTACTAAAGCATCTCTGGTAGAATTATGTCTTTATTGATCAGCCTGTATACTGCTTAAATCCTGAAGCATCTCTGGACAGCTAACCCAATAGGATTAAAATATTGAATAAAATTTACATCTTTATTTAATTAAATTAAAGTTTAAGATAGAGATATTTAGAAGTAGGATTTGTGTAAAGAGATTAAAAAGGTTAGAGATAAAGTTGCTATTAGTATTGAAATTTTGATATGTTTGGTTTTGGTTATTTATATTTTTGTTTTTTTGTATGTTTTTTTCTTGCTTTTTTGTGTATTATGTTTCTTTTTGTACTGTGTATTTTAATCTTTGGAAAATATATATATATATATATATATATATATATATATATATATTTTAAAAAATGAAAAATAGCAAATAAAAGTAACAAAATGACAAAATCCACAAGAGAAAATACCAGGAAAGGACACCTACAAGCAATTATTCCTTTTGGATAGTTAGATTTTATGGCTTAATGAAAACTCAACGTGGGTGAGACATGTACCTCAAAAGAATGCTGTTCTACAAGCCCAGCTATTGATGGACCATTCAACTTCTGTTTGAAAACATCTTTTTTTAAAAAAAATAAATAACCTTCCTTAAAAAAGAAACACCGTTGCAGTATAATAAGAATAGGTAAGGTTCTTAGATGTGTTCTTAAGTCAACCCCCTATGACTTTACATAGAAATATTCATTCATGGGGGGTTTTTTGGCAATTAGGTGTAAAATGCTTGTTTCAACTTCTCAGTAGAGCCAAAGAAGCAAATGAACTGATGAACATAAAGAATCCCCATCAAAGTAAACATCTGATGTGGGCAGTGGTGAAATCCATTTTTTTTTACTACCGGTTTGTGGGCGTGGCTTGGTGGGCATGGTGTGGCTTGGTGGGCGTGGCAGCAGAAGGATACTGCAAAATCTCCATTCCCACTCGACTCCAGGGGAAAGATACTGCAAAACCCCCATTCCCTCCCCACTCCTGGGGGAAGGATATTGCAAAATCACCATTCCCACCCCACTCTGGGGCCAGCCACGGGTGGTATTTGCAGGTTCTCTGAACTGCTCAAAATTTCTGCCACCGGTTCTCCAGAACCTGTCAGAACCTGCTGGATTTCACCCCTGAGTTTGAGGGTGTCAAACTCAAGGCCCGGAGGCTGGATCCGACCTGCTGGGTGCTTAGATCTGGCCCACAGTGCCTCTACCAGCAAAAACTGAGCTCAGGAGTCACCACAGGCTCCCACAAAATGAGTGATGTTGAGTTGGCCACGCCCACCCCAGCCCCCCAAGGTCAAACACAACCCTGATGCGGCC
Source organism: Ptyas mucosa (assembly GCA_012654045.1). Taxonomy (NCBI): domain Eukaryota; kingdom Metazoa; phylum Chordata; class Lepidosauria; order Squamata; family Colubridae; genus Ptyas; species Ptyas mucosa. The sequence continues at coordinate 1,497,763 of WNWU01000158.1, forward strand.
CTCAATGAAATTGAGTTTGACACCCTGATCTAGTGTTTTTCAATCTTGACAATTGTAGGCTATATAGACTTCAACTCCCAGAATTCTTCAACCAGCCACGCTGACTGAGGATTTCTGAGAGTTGAAGTCCACACCTCTTAAAGTTGCCAAAGTTGAAAAATAATCACCAGAACTCTAATAAAGTTTATTGAAAGTGTTTATACAACAGGTGTAAGGGAGTCAGCCATACTAACAGGACAAGATGTAATGGGTGGGAGATCATTAAAGAGAGATCCAACCTAGAACTAAGGAGAAATTTCCTGACAAGTGAGAAAACAGTTAATTAGTGGAATGGCTGCCTCCAGAAGTTTGGATGCCCCATCCCTGGAGGTTTTCAAGAAGAGACTGGACATTTGTCTGAAATAGTATAGGATCCCCTGCATGACTGGAAGTCCCTTCCAACCAGAGGTGGGTTTCAGCAGGTTCTAACCAATTCTGGAGAACCGGTAGCAGAAATTTTGAGTAGTTCAGAGAACCAGTAGTAAAAATTCTGACTGGTCCCACCCCCATCTATTCTCTGCCTCCCAAGTTCCAGCTGATCGGGAGGAAATGGGGATTTTGCAATAACCTTCCCCAGGAGTGGGGTGGGAATGGAGATTTTACAATATCCTTCCCCTGCAACGCCCACCAAGCCACGCCACGTCCACCAAGCCACACCCACAGAACCGGTAGTAAAATTTTTTGAAACCCAGCACTGCTTCCAATCCTACTATTCTATGTTCTAAATTCGAGGTGGCTGTCCTTGATTACAGCGGTGATGAATATACCGTTGGAAGATCCGAAGGACCAGGACAGAGACAGATAAGTTCCCCTGCCTCAATTAACCTTCCCGGGATACAAGATCAAGATACATTTCTCCTATTTCCCAGAGATTCCCTGGTTCACCTGATATGTTCAGCCTTTATTTCCTACTCCAGGACGCAGACCCCAACATAACCTTAAAGGTGGCAAAATATTTTGCTGCAGTCGTGGCTGAAAAAAAACGGGGGAAGAGACGGGTAAGCCCTACAGCAAAGGATCACTAGTATTGACAGTACAGATTGTATTTGAGGCAGTAGATGGTGCACTGCCACATGATCTGTCTATATTTGTAAAATATACTCTCTTTCTATGTGTATTTTAATTTGGTCTCCGACCGCAATAAAAGCTTACTTACTTACTTACTCAATTAACCTTCCCAACCCAGAGGTCTCTGCAAACCATTACAAATGCTAATCATTTGTAGGTCAGCTCAGTTTCATCGCATCCATAAAAACACATCGAGTCATTTAAATATTCAGAATAATCTATTTATTTATTTATTTATTTATTTATTTGTTCTATTTATATGCCGCCCTTCTCTGGAGACTCAGGGGGGCTTACAATGTGTTAAGCAATAGCCTTCATACTTTTGTATATACCTGCTTAGTAGGACTTTCGCCCCCCCCCCCAAGTGGTGTTCTTTTTTTAATACAAAGTCAGCTTATTGCCCCCACAATCCGGGTTCTCATTTTACCTACCTCGAAAGGATGGAAGGCTGAGTCAACCTTGAGCCTGGTGAGATTCGAACTTGCAGTAATTGCAGGCAGCTGGTGTTACTTAACAGTACTTTAATCTGTTGCGCCACCATTAATAATGGTGATGGTTATTGTTAATAACAGTGGTTATAGATTCTTCACGGTATATTACACACTGAGATCAGAAAAACTGGACATGTGAGAGGTGACATAGAAGGATCTGTGTCAGTGGTGGGTTCTACTTACCTTTACTACCGGTTCGCAGCGGGGCCACACGCGTGTGCTTGCTTTGCTTGTGCACATGTGCGCTCTTCTGCACAAGTACAGAAGCGTTTTGATGATGTTGGGGTCAGTGGGTGGAGCCTCCCGCCATTTTTACTACCGGTTCTATAGAACCGGTGCGAACCAGGGGCAACCCACCACTGATCTGTGTGCCATGTTAGTTGGTCGGTTTTTCTTCCTATAGCATGTTCAGTGTGTATAATATAACTTTGCGTACAGATAATTTGAACAGATTCCTTAGCTTCCATCAGAGGATACAACACGGCAGTACCTTTTTTATAATCAACCCCCAAATTCTTTCGGTTTACCCTAAAAATATAGGGTGTGAATAAGATTAGACAGATAGACAGATATATAATTTCAAATGTATATATCCAGTAGATAAGAACTTGGAATGACTTCAAATTCTGGTAAAAAAATCTGATGCTAGCCACAAATGGACAAACTGGATATTGTTTTTGCATCGACTTCCTGCATATTCATGGCCATATTTGCCAGGCTGAGAAGAAATGGAGTCCAAGAAATTAATTCATCTTGGATAAACAGTTCATGGTTTAACATGATATCTGAACCCAAACAGTTATCTGTGACTTAAGTAACCCCCTATAAGACTTTTTTAAAAGACATATTCAGAACAGAGGTGGTTTTCAGCAGGTTCTGACCAGCTCTGGAGAACCAGTAGCAGAAATTTTGAGTAGTTTGGAGAACCAGTAGTAAAAATTCTGACTGGCCCCACCCCCATCTATTCTCCGCCTCCCAAGTTCCAGCTGATCGGGAGGAAATGGGGATTTTGCAGTAACCTTCCCCTGGAGTGGGGAGGGAATGGGGATTTTACAGTATCATTCCCCTATAGTGGGGAGGGAATGGGGATTTTACAGTATCATTCCCCTGTAGTGGGGAGGGAATGGGGATTTTACAGTATCCTTCCCCTGGATTTATTTTATTTTTTATTTTATTTTTGTCAGATTTATATGCCGCCCTTCTCCCGCAGGTCTCAGGGCGGCTCACAACAATAAAACAACCCGACAATAAATAAGAATTAAGTAATATTAAAACCAATTTAAAATCCCCAATCCCCAAATTAAAATCCACAGCAGATCAGGGAAGTTGGTGAAAAAGCCATGTCTTTAGGTCGGCGTGGAAGGTGCGGAGGTCGGGGGCCGTCCAGAGCTCGGTGGGTAATCCATTGGGGACAGAATGGGGATTTTACAGTATCCTTACCCTGGAGTGGGGTGGGAATGGAGATTTTACAGTATCCTTTCCCCTGCCACGCCCACCAAGCCACGCCCACCAAGCCACGCCCACCAAGCCACGCTCACAGAACCAGTAGTAAAAGTTTTTGAAACCCACCACTGGTTCAGACATCAAAGAGGTTACGACACCTTTCCCAATAGATTTTAGCTACATTAAATTACAGCCGTATGCAGATATATTAACTTCAACCACATGCAGCTCGTCCCAGCTATGATGATGCCAAAATGTCAAATTAAATCTCATGATGTCCTAAGGTCAACCCATTATCTTTGTGAATCATGGTTGCAGAAGTTAATGTAGTTCTAGTCATGTAAATGTCTATGGAGATTCACCGTCATCCAGGTCATGGTTATCGCAGAGATGCTTTTCCAAGAGGCCACTGGACTTTCTTGGTTTTTCCTAGAAGACGTTTCGCTTCTCATCAAAAAATGATGTAGTTCTTACAGTTCTTGAAGAACTAAAGAAGCTCCTTGGATGAGACGTGAAATGTCTTCAAGGAAAAACAAAGGAAGTCCTTTTGAAAAAAACACCTTTGGGACTTCTAGTTATGTAGCATAGAAAGGCATGGACAGCTGTATTATGTTCGATCTGTCGCATCTAAGTTCCTATTCAAATTCTAAACAAACCTTAGATGTCAACAAAGAGTTATAAAAATAGCTAATAATAGATATCCCCTGGACTTTTTTGCAATTCGGATATGATAGGCTTCAGTGTTCACTTTCGACCTTTGGAGACCCCCTTGAAGAAAGGTGTAGCAAGGTGGATGGATTAGAGGTGGGTTTCAAAATTTTTTACTACCGGTTCTGTGGGTGTGGCTTGGTGAGTATGGCAAGGCTTGATAGCATGGCAGGGGAAGGATACTGTAAAATCTCCATTCCCACTCCACTCCAGGGGAAAGTTACTGCAAAATGCCCATTGCCTCCCGATCATCTGGGACTCAGGAGGCAGATAATAGATGGGGGTGGGGCCAGTCAGAGGTGGTATTTACTGGTTCTCCAAACTACTCAAAATTTCCGCTACCGGTTCTCCAGAACTGTTCAGAACTTGTTGAATGACACCTCTGGGATGGATTTAGTTGGGAGGCTTGAAAGAACAGATTAGAGAGGATTGTTATGGGGGAGGGGGAAATCTATGTGGTCGCTAGGAGTTGAGAATGACTTGATGCAGTGGCGGAATTCAAATTTTTTTTACTACCGGTTCTGTAGGCATGGCTTGGTGGGCATGGTATGGCTTGGTGGGCATGACTTGGCGGGCGGGGAAGGGGAAAGATACTACAAAATCTCCATTCCCACCTGACTCAAGGGAAGGATACTGCAAAATCTCTATTCCCACCCCACTCCAGGGGAAGGATACTGCAAAATCTTCATTCCCACTCCACTCCTGGGGGAAGGATATTGCAAAATCTTCATTCCCAGCCTACCACTTCTGGGGGAAGGATGCTGCAAAATCTCCATTTCCACCCCACTCTGGGGCCAGCCAGAGGTGGTATTTGCTGGTTCTCCGAACTACTGGTATTCAAATTTTCCGCTACCAGTTCTCCAGAACCTATCAGAACCTACTGAATAGCAGCCCTGACTTGATGGCACATAACCAGTCTTGAGAAAAAGATTTTGCTTTTCTCTTACTTTTAATCATTTGTATGGGGTTTTTTTTTTACAAATACAAAACACACACATTTATTCTCAAAGGGATAAGGAACCTGTGGACTTTTACGAATGAAGGCAAATGTACACATCATCCCAGGATAATGTTGCAGATAGAGACTGGGTTGATCACTCGTGATGGATGGAGCCCATCCTCAGGAAAACTTCTCTCTACCAGAATCTGTGTTACTATGCATACAACAACCCAAAGCACCCATTCTGATAGAAAGAAGTTCCTTGAAGATGGGCTCCAGTATGAGTCCGAAAGCTCAGAAGACTAAACTTCTGGTCCCAGTGACCGAGCCAGATTGAATCCTGTGGACTTATTATTATTATTATTATTATTGAATAAGATTTTCTAGCATCTTTTCCTCTCTTCATTAAGGCTGGTAGAAGTTGCAATTCAACAAAACTAGTAGGCCAGAGGTTCTCTTGACCTGGTGATAGAATGCAGCCATTTAAGTCATTTAAAAAAAAAAAGCAGTCTCAAAGGATAAGTATATTTGTGTGAACCCAATTAAGTGTTTCTCTTTAGTGGTTCATAGCTTCTGGAAATGGAGAAATCAATCCAGCAATGTAAACCTACTGATATATCCAACGATGAGTTGCAAACCACGCAGCCATCCACCTACTCCAGGTTCATGCCATTTGATTGCATCTGTTCGTTGTTCATGCACATAATTGCACTGGAGTGTAATCTTCCATTGTCAACATTCCACAGCAGTAGCAGTGTCATAATGAATGGGTGTATAGATGACTAAGTATATGGAGGAAATCTCACACTAGGAGGAATGGGGAAGTGGTATGAAGGACAGAGAGAGTGAGAGAGAGAAAAAGAGATTGATAATTCACAATCCACCAATGGCTTCTTGGTGGCCAGCAGTCTGTATGCATAACCTTTTTTTCACCTAGATTTTTCTGTTATGAATGAGTGAGAGAATGAGTGAATGAATGGGGAAAGTGACATGTTGTACAGCAAAGCAACTATCTCTAGCATCATCTTTATTTACAATAATGCCTCTGGATCCCACATAGGTATTATTAAGAAATAAAAATAGTCAGAGGTAAAGTGATTAGATAGAATAACAGAGTTGTAAGGGACCTTGGAGATCTTCTAGTCCAGTGATGGTGAACCTTTTCGGCACTGAGTGCCCAAACCGGATGTGCATGTGCATGCTTATGCGTGTGCCAGAATGCCGGAGCGCCGGAAACCCAAAGACCAGTTGGCTGGCATGTGCGTGCCTGTTTTTTGGCCATTTTTGGCTGGTTTTTGGGCCATTTTTGAGCTGTGTTTCAGGCTGTTTTGGGCCGTTTTAGGCCATTTTTCAGGCTGTCTGAAGGCAGGACAAGAAGCAATGGATGGTAACTAATCAAGAAGAGAACCAACCTAGAAATAAGGAGAAATTTCCTGCCAGTTAGAATCAGTGAAAAGACGTGTCTCCGGAAGTTGTAGATGTTCCAACACTGGAGGTTTTTTGGAAGAGATTAGACAATCAATTGTCTGAAATGGTATAGAGTTTTCTCTCTGAGCAGGGGGTTGGATTAGAAGACCTCCACGGTCCCTTCCAACTCTGTTATTCTGCTATATCTGAAGGTAAGAGGAAAGGATTCTCTTCAAGGTAATCCTCTGCTGGTTCACACAACCAAAGTAACCTTGGTTCAGGTGTTTTTCCTACTAAACCTGGATTCCTACTGTGATTAAGGCTCTCCTCTTTGGGCGCATTTTGATCCAACAGCCAGATCTGTGCAACACACTGCCTCTTGAAATCACCTGCCACCTTATGTAAAAATGCCTGATGGATGAGGAAAGGAGTTGAGGATCTTTTCTCTACCAACAAGATGACTCATTGGCTTGAGTCACCCAAAATCATTTTCTCTAAATACTGTTAGATGGAGTTATGAAACATCCTTATCCAGTCAGTACAAAATAAAAGGAAATAGACTTGCTGCTCTTTTAACCTCATCCAACTTCGCATATCCTCAATGCCGATTTTGGAGATCCTGAAATTTCTTCTGCTTTTGCTGGAAACTCTTGGCTCTGGAGTTGAGTTGACATGTCTTCAACTCGGTTACATCTAACCATAGCTTATAGAGAACCAATTTGGTGTAATGGTTTAGGCACTAGGTTAGAAATCTGGAAACCATGAGTTCTAATCCCATCTTGACATGAGAGCTGGCTGGGTGACTTTGGGCCAGTCACTCTCTCTCTCTCTCAACCCAATCCACCTCACAGGGTAGTTGTTGTGAAGAAAATAGGAGGAGGAAGGAGTATCAGGTATCCTTCCTGCCTTAAATTTCAGAATCAGAATATAGCTGGAAGGCACCTTGGAGGTCTTCTAGTCCAGCCCCTTGCTCAAGCAAGAGATCCTATACCATTTCAGAAAAGTGACTGTCCAGTCTCTTCTTAAAACCCCCCAGTGATGGAGCACCCACAACTTCTGAAGGCAAAGCTGGTTGATTGTTCACACTGTTAGGAAGTTTCTCCTTAATTCCAGGTTGCTTTTCTCCTTGATTAATTTCCATCCATTGTTTCTTGTCTGGCTTTCTGGTGCTTTGGAAAATAAGCTGTTCCCCTTTTCTTTGTGGCAGCTCCTCAAAAACTGGAATACTGCTATCATGTCCCCCCCCCCCCCCCATCCTTCTTTTCTCTAGACTAGCCAACCCAAATCCTGCAACGGTTCTTCCTATGTTTTAGTCTCCAGGCCTTTAATCATCTTTGTTGCTCGTCTTTTGCACTTTTTCCAGTTATTCATAAAAATAAAGAGTTATTTATAAAAATAAGGAAAAAAAAGGCTGACAAACTGCAGGCATTTTCTTCACCGCAGCACTCACAACAAACCCGACAACTCTTAAAAAGTTATAGAGATAACTCTTCCTTGCACAGAGAGCACATACGCACACAAAAATGGTGGCGGCTCCTTTAAGAAGAGCTTCCTGTTTCCGGTTCGCTTCCGGTTGCTCCTGAAGTCATTATTTCTGTCGCCTTCCGTAAGACCGACGTTCTCACCACGCATGCGCAGCCCGGGAAGTTCTTTCTAATTTCCCCCCCCCCTTCTTTCCCCTAGTTCTGCGAGTTGATCCACGCGGGGTCTTTGCTTCTGCAGCGGGCAGCGTGAAATATGGTGAGCGCAGCGGTGGTTTTGTGTGGGGTAATAGCTTTGCACTGTCGGGGTGGGGGAGGGACGGGGCATTTTAATCGTTTATTTTGGAGCTGCCTGGGTGAGTCCATCTTTGCACTTAGAAGTCACGTGTGAATGCGATTTTTTTTGCAGCCCGGTAAACTGATGTTAGGCATTGTTAGCTGGGATCGGAACAACAGGGGCTCCTAGCGCCAAATCCTGAATATATCCGCAGATGCTCAAATCGCCAAATGCTTTTTTTTCTTTCTTGAGGCCATAAAAACCGAAAAATGTTTATTGAATGTCTGCTTTTAAAAAGGACCTTGCTTTTTTTAAGATGAAAGATAAGTCGTGTATTCTGCGTGCATGTGTAACACGTGGGTATGCATAGGTAGGGCATGCATGAAAAATTTAAAAAGAATCTTAATACCGTCTCTCTCTGATGCAAACCGAGAATATAGTCCCTTGGGAACTGCTTCCTGGGTGCTGAGTCCAAAGTGGGACAAAAAACTAAAGTCCAGTTGCCTTTTGGAAAAAAAAAATCTTTTTTAAAAAATTTGATTTATATGCCGCCCTTCTCCAGAGGCTCAGGGCGGCTTACAATGCGTTAAGCAATAGCCTTCATACTTCTGTATATTTATACAAAGTTAGTTTATTGCCCCCACAATCTGGGTCCTCATTTTACCTACCTTAGAAAGGATGGAAGGCTGAGTCAACCTTGAGCCTAGTAAGATTTGAACTTGCAGTAATTGCAGGCAGCTGATGTTAATAACAGTGCTTTAGTCTGCTGCGCTACCAGAGTTCTTTGGGGCAACCATGACCTGGATGACACTCAGTAGACATGATATGCCATAAGGCATTTTTCCCCCCAGCTTTTGAGATGTGTGGATTTCAACTACCAGAATTCCCCAACCAGCGTGGGAATTCTGGGTGTTGAAATCCACACATCTTAAAAAGTTGCTGAAGTTGAGAACGCACAACAGGCTGAATACTAATTATGAATGTGCTCCTTTATTTTAATGAGGATTTGCACATGTTTGGGCATATATGTAGTTTCTGCTCAATACCGCTGTAGTATTTATTGGGCTTTAGGGTAGTGTAAGATTATACTATTTTATACTATTTTTATTTATACTGTTTTTATTTATTTTTGGATATACATTGATAACATATGAACACTGAGACATCTGGGTATCATTCATTTAAATACAAATAATAGTAATAATATTTGTTACATTAATCTTACGTAAAAGTATTATTATGTAATACTTATGTAATTGTGGTGTTATTACACATATTTATATTACAATGTGTTCCTTCATTGTTTAGTAGTTTAGTGTTTTTGTGCACCATTCCAATAGCAATCACAATATTATTTAAACGAACATAGTGATACCATCTTTCAACATCTAAACTTTACATCTAGCTATTACTTTTAGTATATTATATAAAAATATGTATAATAATATTCCCCCTTGATCTTGTTTCTACCTCTATTCTAGCTCTCAATAAAGCCAGTCTTGTATTAAACAGCATTCCCTTTCTAACCATCATCTCTTGCCTGCTTTAGTATTTCAATTCTTATTCTTATTAGTGTTTTGACTTGCCTCCCAAACTCCTCCCTTGGGTCTTTGTCTTATACTATTTTTGTGTGTGTGATAAACAGGTATGTCTGTATATATGCTATGCACTAGATTGTGACATGCTTCTTAAAGCTTGCTTTATATTTCATTTTTTTTTCTTTGTCCTCAGCTTTTCTATTCCTTCTTCAAATCCCTAGTAGGGAAGGACGTAGTAGTGGAATTGAAGAATGACTTGAGGTATGTTTTTATTCACAGCAAATGAATCCTGGTTTTTCTATGACCCTAGCCTTCTAGTTTCTGGCTCCTTAGTAAACCCACCCATTTTAGCTTTCATTCCCTCTTTATTTAATTCACAAGATGCTGTTGTGTTTTTAAAGAACCCTTGTCACCTTTATTCTGAGTTGTCTTTCCTTTTTTTTTTTGTAGCATCTGTGGGACCTTACATTCTGTAGATCAGGTATGAATTTTCTTTTATGTACACTGAGAGCATATGCACCAAGACAAAATCCTTGAGTGTCCAATCACACTTGGCCAATAAAAAATTCCTTCCTATTCCTATTCTATTCTAATTAACCCTAAACTTTTTTGCAACCTTTTTAAAGAATGTACTTGTTTTGCATTTTGCCTAAGTAGGTCAGTGTTGAAAGCACTACTTTCCTATATCTGAAATATTTCTACGCCTCTGCTATACGTACAGTCATCCTTCAGCGTATTTCATTTTGTATTCTGTCTTTGCAGTAGCTTAGGGTAGCAAACAAATCTGTTTTATCCCCACTGACATTAAAAAGAAATCAGGGCAATGACCTCTACTTTTGCTCCTCTCAGAGGTAGCAACTTTGTGGACAATTCCACAAACAAAGAACTTGGATGTGGAAAACCTCTGAGATTGTCAAAAGGTAGGTGTATTCCCCACTGAGGTGAAAAGAAACTAGTGATGGTTTTGGATAGACAGCCTTGAATGACCTGGAGATAAACCTCGGGATATACAAAGTATTTTGCTTGTTTGCTGAACTATTGTTTTTTCTTCCCTGATTCCATAGTACCTGAATATTAAACTCACGGATATTAGTGTGACAGATCCAGAAAAATATCCTCATATGGTAAGTGCTTATCTAATGACCATGGCAGGATTTGAAGGTTATTGGCTGTTTATTTTAACCAAGAAGGCCTTACAACATATATCTATTAAGAGATAAGATAAAATATGATAGCTTTTATTGTAATTTCTTTTACTATGAGCACATGGCCCACATTAAAAATGAAATTCTGCACTTCAAGAGAAAGCGTATATCTACCCAAACTCCTACATAACACATGCTATATACATATATAAATATATACACACATATATTAATCACTGTCCATTTTGAATATGTAGTGGAAAGAGGAAACTTGACAGTTCACAAGGTTGATTCTGTATGGAACAAAAACTGTGATTGAATGTATTACTTTTGAATACAGATATGTTTATTTTAACTATCCTGTTTTCAACCTTATAATCAGCAATTTGGAGTGTAAAATTAGAAGAGCAACATATAATATGCATGACCATTGTGTGAATATTGGGCCAGGAGCAAACTTGAGGTACTTTACTGAAATTAGCTGTTCCCACTTATTTATTGGTTTTTTTTATTTAGTCAACTTACATGACACCCATCTTACAAATGTTGATCCTTGATGACCAACAGCACATTATAAACAATGCAGAAATATTCAATGTAACATAAAAAAATCAACAATGGTCAAGAACCAAACTGACTAATTACAGGTAGTCCTCGACTTATAACCCTTTCTTTAGTGACCGAAATAACGGCGCTGAAAAAAGTGACATGACTTTTTCACAACAACCGTTGCATCATCCCCATGGACACGTGATCAAAATTCGGATGCTTGGCAACTGTCTCCTATTTATGACCGTTGTAGTATCCCGAGGTCATGCGACAAGCAAAGTCAGTGGGGAAGCCAGATTCACTTAACAACTGTATTACTAATGTAACAACTGTGGCAAGAAAGGTCATAAAATGGGGAAAAACTAATTTCTCGCTTAGCAACATAGATTTGGGGCTCGGTGGTGGTCATAAGTCAAGGACTACCTGTACTCAGCAGAGCAATAACATTTCCCATGCCATGTAACCTGTCCCCTATGCCCTAGAGATGTAGGCTTTTTTTAATTGTGTGGTATTTTAATGGTTTGTTTAACAGTAGCTGACAGAATTAGGAAAATAATTTAGCACAGGAAACAAAAGTAAGCACTCATAACCCATGCTGTTCCAAAACACAACAGTCTAAAATAATTCTTATTCTAGATGAATTATACAGATAGTCCTCTACTTAAAACAGTTCAATTAGTAACCAAAGTTACAACAGCACTGAAAAAAGTGACTTTATTTATTTATTTGTTCGATTTATATGCCGCCCTTCTCTGGAGACTCAGGGCGGCTTACAATGCATTAAGCAATAGCCTTCACACTTTTTGTATATATCTGCTTAGTAGGACTTTTTGGCCCCCCCGAACGGTGTCTTATTTTATACAAAGTCAGCTTATTGCCCCCACAAACCAGGTCCTCATTTTACCGACCTCGGAAGGATGGAAGGCTGAGTCAACCTTGAGCCTGGTGAGAATTGAACTTGCAGTAATTGCAGGCAGCTGGCAGCTAAGTGCTACTTTAACAGCAGTTTAGTCCGCTGCCCCACCTAAGACACACACGTTTTACACCTACGACCGTTGCAGCATCCCCAAGGTCATAAGTGATTTACATTCGGATCCTTGACAACTGACTCACATTTTTGACAGTTGCAGTGTCCCTGGGCCGTGTGATCCTCTTTTGCGACCTTCTGACAAGCAAAGTCAATGGGGGAAGCCGGATTCACTTAACAACCGTATTTCTAATTTAATATCTGCAATGACTCATTAAACAAACGTGGCAAGAAAAGTCGTGAATAATGGGGCAAAACCAGGGGTGAAATGCTCCCGGTTCAGACCGGCTCGGGCGAGTAGGTAGCGATGACGGCCGGTGGTTCGGAGAACCGGTAGCAATGGCAGCCCGCGGCTCCGCTCACCCGCCCAGTCATCGTTACTTCCTGCTTTTACTTCCAGAGAACCGATAGTAAAAAAATGCTTAAAAAGTTAAAAAAAAAAGTTCTGACGATCAGCTGAGCGATGCCCGATCGTAGGAACTTTTTTTTTTTTACTTTTTAAGCATTTTTTTCTATCAGTTCCGAAGAAACAAAGCGCTCGGCTGCTCCCCCTTTTCACTCAGCCCGAGCTTCCTGCTGTGGATTTTCATGCCTTGCTTCACACGCCAGGGATTGTCTCCCTCGTCTTCCTCCTCCTCCTCCTCCTCCTCCTCCTCCTCCTCCTCCTCCTCCTCTCCAAGTGGAAAAGTGCCAGGAGCGCAAAAAGAAGCGCTTGCTTGCTCCTGCCGTTTTTCCATTTGTAAGGAAGCTTTCGTGAAGGCAAGTCTGGCTTCCTGCGCTGCTCGCTAAAAACCTCACCAGTACTGCTGTGCACGCAGTGTATGTGTGTGTGTGTGTGTCTTTTTGCTCCTGGTCTTTCGCAGCAGCTTGTGCCTGCCGTCCCATCCCCAGCTGGCTGAACCAGAGTTGGGGAATTCACCCCTTCAATCCACCCCCACCTTCATTCCTCTTTTCTTTGGAGGCCAACCTGAAGGAGCCTCAAGTCATTCAAAAGGTCTTTTAAAGCCTGTGTGTGTGTGTGTGTGTGTGCGCGTGTGCTGCACTGAATGTTGGTGCGGAGGCAGGGAGGGGGAGGGAAATGACCCCTCCAATCCACCCCCATTTTCATTCAAAGGTCTTTTAAAGCCTCTGTGCGTGTGCGTGCGTGTGCGTGCGTGTGTTGCACTGAATGTTGGTGCGGAGGCAGGGAGGGGGAGGGAAATGACCCCTCCAATCCACCCCCACTTTCATTCAAAGGTCTTTTAAAGCCTCTGTGTGTGTGTTGGCTTCTGGTCTTCGCAGCAGCCAGAGGTACTGGTGAGATTTTTAGCACAGGAAGCCAGACTTGCCTTCACAAGGTACGAAAGCTTCCTCACAAATAGAAAAACGGCAGAAGCAAGCAAGCGCTTCTTTTTGCGCTCCTGGCATTTTTCCACTTGGAGAGGAGGAGGAAGAAGAAGAAGACGACGAGGGTGACAATCCCGGGCGTGTGAAGCAACAGGAAGCTCGGGCTGAGTGAAAAGGGGAGCAGCCGAGCAATTTGTTTCTCTCTCTTCCTCTCTCCCCCCCACCCCCCGGGTCATCTCCCAGACTGAATCTTTGGGACTAGGAGGCATTGGATCTGGCTTGGCGAGGGATCAGGCTGGTCAGGTGCTGGTCATCGGAAACTTTTTTTTTCTCTTTAAAGCATTTTTTACTAGTTAAAAATGCTTTAAAAAGTAAAAAAAAAAATTGGCCACGCCCACCCAGTCACAGGACCACCACCAGGCCACCCCTCCCCAAGCCACGCCCACAGAACCGGTGGCGAAAAAAAATTAGATTTCACCCCTGGGCAAAACTTAACAAATTTCTCACTTAGCAACATAAATTTTGGGCTCATTTGTGGTCGTATGTTGAGGACTACCTGTACCTGGCTGCCTGAATAAGCCTGACTTTAGACACATTGATCCTTAACGTTGCCCTCTTCTCCGTTTCTCTTCAGTTGTCGGTGAAGAATTGCTTCATTCGTGGCTCTGTTGTCCGTTACGTCCAGCTTCCGGCCGATGAGGTGGACACCCAACTCTTGCAAGATGCGGCTCGCAAGGAAGCCCTCCAGCAGAAGCAGTGATGAATTTTTATTTATTTATTTTTTATTCTCCCTGTGTGACTTGACCTTCCCTGAAGAAGAGCTGCAGAATGGTGGAAGGTCACGTTGTCTCTCTGGGAAGCACCAGCAAAGTTAGCATTGTAAATACGGCCATCCGCAATACGTTCCTTGGATACAGACGATGCTTCTGCTTGCTAATGTTTTGTTCCTTTGTTCCTTCTGAATGCACCAACCTCCTCCGTCTCTTAGGACTGCTGGAGATGAAGGTTGGCGAGCACTAAATTGAAGAAAGAAATCTTAGGTCGCTTCTTTCCAATTTAAAGCCAGTAATAAAATCCTTCCATTATAGATCCTCTTCCTTGCTCTCTTCAGCATTCAGTGAATGGCACTGTTATGTAGCAGGAAAATCCAGTTTTGGTCAAAGATTGATACTCAACCATGAAAATGTAATTATTTCTGTAGCTAGCTTGCCCTGCAAAGTGCCCTAAACATGGTTTTCTTCATGTATTACCAACCCTTTCTAATTTCTTTGATTTCCTTCTGTCCCGATGCAGCACAGCTAATGCTAGTGTGATTTTTATTTTTTTCATGTTGGTCTATTTCCTATTTATAGGATTTGAAGCGATGCTTTCTTTGGAATTTCAGCAGGTTAGAAAGGAGACCTGCAAGCTCCCCAAGTATGGAGAGTGTCCCATTTTATTTTTGTTGTACACACAATATAATACCATTCAGTGTCAATCCAAGCTTCCTTCATTGCAATATAAAATGGCAGCTGTGTTTTCTCTGGCCATTAGAAAAAAGTTGCAGGTCGAGTCCTGTCATTTTTGAGTTTTTTAAACATTTCGCTGGCTTTGTTGTTGCCTTTTGTATTGTTATTCTTACGTTTTATGGGATATGCTCGTTTTTTAGGAAGACTTTTTGAAAGCGTAATGATTTGTTAAAGAGAAAGTGGACAATTAAAAGTTTGATTTGAAAGATAGAATTGGTTGTGGGCTACCAGGTTATTTATTTTTTTAAAAAAACACAGTGTATGTACTGCTTGTGTCTCTACATGGGTGGGCAACAGCACTGGGCTTTTAAAGTCCTCGACTTACAACCACAATTGAACCCAAAACGTCCCTTACTAAGCAAGACAAGTGAGTTCTACCCTATTTTACAACCTTTCTTGCCACAGTTGTTAAGTGAGCCACTGCAGTTCAGTTAGTAACACGGTTGTTAAGTGAATCTGGCTTCCCCATTGACTGCTTGGTGGAAGGTCACAAAAGGATCACATGACCCTGGTACATGACAACTGTCATAAATACATGCCAGTTGCCAAGCTTCCGAATTTTGATCACATGACACGGTGATGCTGCAACGATCGTGTGAAAAATGGTCATGTCACTTTTTCCAGTGCGGTTGTAACTTCAATGGTTATAAGTCGAGGACTATCTGTATTCTCTAGATTAGAGTCCCTAGTTTAAATGGGCATATTGGGGAACATTAGCTTTGTTGCTTTTATGGCCATATTACATCATACCTTACTTTTAACATTAACATTAGCAAGGAATGTTACATATGACTTAAGGCTGAAAACAAAGTCTTTGTTTAAAAGCATTGTCTGAAAACCTCGAGAGACCAAAATCATGGTGGGCAGCTCAGATGCATAATTTTGGGCTGATTTGGTAAAGATCATGGCATATGGAAACTTACAATGTGGAATGTAACAAAAGGATTAAAGGACAAGATGTATCAATGAATGAATAAATGAAAACTGGAGTGTTGTATTTGGGAAGAGACTGCAAGAAATAAATGACATAGAAGAATAAGAAATTGAGAGAAGATGAAATAATTGGAGAAGAAAAATAATTAATTAGTCTCTTCCCCCAAACTGAATGGAGAGCAGACATGAAGGAAGAGGATATGGAAACTGGTTGAAACAGGGAAAGATTTGTTAGAGCTCTAGAGATGCTTGGTGGAGAAGCCAAGAGTGCTGCAAATAATGAGGATGGGAAAAATATATGTAGATAGATATGTAAATGGATGGATGGATTGATCGAGAGAGATGGATAGGGGAGCTGCAAAAAATATAATTTGAGAGTAAGAAATGGTTAAGATTCAAAGAAGCACCTTTTTTTTTTTGCAATTTTGTAGGAAATAAAAAGGTAGATAAAAGTCTAAACCAGGAGCCTTTAGCCAAGTGGACAGAGTTAAACATAAATGGTGAAATATGGGGTGAAAATGAAATGAAGGGATGCTGGAAGGAGTGTACTTATTTATTTATAAAATTTATAGGCAACCCATCTTACCATAAGGGAACTCTAGGCAGCTTACAATTATAACAATATTTTGATATTGGTATGCGAATAATAAGTCAAAAATGGGATTAAAACAGTTGCTATAAAATTTAGTGTCCAAAGGGGCAAAAGTCAAAGTCACAAATGTGAGAATGCTGAAAACTGGAGGATATAACTGGGGAATTGTTAGAATGAGTGCGGTTTGCAAAATGAGAAGGGTACAATTTCTTTAATGTGGGGCATGAAGACCAAATTGTTGCTGGTTTTTAGGAAGAATTTTCTTTGCTAAGGGAAAGGTAGCAAGAGTGAACACAATCATTACATAGTAATTAGTTTGACAAGTGCTTGGGAAGGTGTTTGGCAGAGTTGTGGTTGATAGGGGACAAGGAAGGACAATGCAGTTTGATGAGAGCCAGCCTGGTGTAGCAGTTAAGGTCAAGGTTCAGGAGACCCTGATTTCTAGTCCGGCCTGAGACAAAGTCAGCTGGGTATCCTTGGGCTAATCACTCCCTCTTAGCTCTAGGAAGGAAGAAGCCAAGGCAAACCACTTCTGAAATCTTGTCAAGAAAACTGCAAGGACTTGTTCAGACAAAAATCAGGAGTCAACATTGACTTAAAAGCTCTCTCCCGATAAAATAAGCGACAGTTTTATGATGGGGTTGAATTGTCAAAGTAGATAGTCTTTAGAGCCTTTAAGTAGTCTTTCTAGAAATTTGAATTAAAACATCTTTAAGAAGAATGATTTCTCAGGAAGTGGCATACATCCATGTTTCTTTGCAGATGGCAGCACAGTGTTAATTTTTGAGTCACAAGAGGCCTTGAGGATCTTTTGACCGAACAGCAGAAAAATATTTTTAAAACTCAGTCTAAATGCGAATGGCTTACTACGGTAACAAAAGCATCGGAAGGGGCAAACTATAGTTGGCATACTGCCTTATTATTTCTGAGAAATACGAGTGAGTTGTGGGTGGTGCTGTTTCAACACTCAGAGCCATTTTATGGTCTCCCATCAGGATGTCTTGGGAATGAGCAGATTGTTATACAGTCATGGCCGTAAATGTTGGCACCCCTGAAATTTTTCCAGAAAATGAAGTATTTCTCACAGAAAAGAATTGCAGTAACGCATGTTTTGCTATACACATGTTTATTCCCTTTGTGTGTATTGGAACAAAACCAAAAAAGGGAGGAAAAACAAATTGAACGTAATGTCACACAAAACTCCAAAAATGGGCTGGACAAAATCATTGGCACCCTTTACTTAATATTTGGTTGCACACCCTTTGGAATAAGTAACTGAAATCAGTCGCTTCCGATAACCATTATAAGCTTCTTACACCTCTCACCCGGAATTTTGGACTACTCTTCCCTTGCAAACTGCTCCAGGTCTCTCTTATTGGAAGGGCGCCTCTTCCCAACAGCAATTTTAAGATCTCTCCACAGGTGTTCAATGAGATTGAGATCTGGACTCATTGCTGGCCACTTCAGAACTCTCCAGTGCTTTGTTGCCATCCATTTCTGGGTGCTTTTTGACGTATGTTTGGGGTCACTGTCCTGCTGGAAGACCCAAGATCTCCGACGCAAACCCAGCTTTCTGACACTGGGCTCTACAGTGCGACCCAAAATCCGTTGGTACTCCTCAGATTTCATGATGCCTTGCACACATTCAAGGCACCCAGTGCCAGAGGCAGCAAAACAACCCCAAAACATCAGTGAACCTCCACCATATTTCACTGTAGGTACTGTGTTCTTTTCATTCCGTTTGCGGTAAACAGTAGAATGATGTGCTTTACCAAAAAGCTTTATCTTGGTCTCATCTGTCCACAAGATCTTTGCCCAGAAGAATTTTGGCTTACTCAAGTACATGTTGGCAAACTGTAGTCTTGCTTTTCTATGTCTCTGTGTCAACAGTGGGGTCCTCCTGGGTCTCCTGCCATAGCGTTTCATTTCATTTAAATGTCGACGGATAGTTCACGCTGACACTGATGCTCCCTGAGCCTGCAGGACAACTTGAATTGCTTTGGAACTTGTTTGGGGCTGCTTATCCACCATCCAGACTATCCTGTGTTGGCATCTTTCATCAATTTTTCTCTTCCATCCACGCCCAGGGAGATTAGCTACAGTGCCATGGGTTGCAAACTTCTTGATAATGTTGCGCACTGTGGACAAAGGCAAATCTAGATCTCTGGAGATGGACTTGTAACCTTGAGTTTGGTGATATTTTGCCACAATTTTGGTTCTCAAATCCTCAGACAGTTCTCTTCTCCTCTTTCTGTTGTCCATGCTTAGTGTGGCACACACAGACATACAATGCAAAGACTAGGTGAACTTCTCTCCTTTTTATCTGCTTTCAGGTGTGAGTTTTATGTTGCCCACACCTGTTACTTGCCGCAGGTGCGTTTAAAGGAGCATCACATGCTTGAAACAATCTTATTTAGCCACAATTTTGAAAGGGTGCCAATGATTTTGTCCAGCCCATTTTTGGAGTTTTGTGTGACATTATGTCCAATTTGTTTTTTTCCTCCCTTTTTTGTTTTTGTTCCAATACACACAAAGGGAATAAACATGTGTATAGCAAAACATGTGTTACTGCAATACTTTTCTGTGAGAAATACTTCATTTTCTGGAAAAATTTCAGGGGTGCCAACATTTACGGCCATGACTGTATAAAGCCTTTTCTGAACAGTTAAGTCATATTTGATTGCCTGGATCCTTTCTGGGCAATTTAAGTGCATTACATATAGAATTTTTTTCCCCCTACAAGATGCTGTCTTGTAGGAGTTTATGCATGCACAGAGTAGGCCAACTTTTCATTGATGGCTTTTCCACAATCATCTCCACCTTGCAGGAATATGCTTGTGCACAAGGATGTATAATTGACACCCAAAGTAAGCTCTGCAGCCAAAACAGATTCTGGGTTTTAGTTTTGTACAAATCATGTTTTAAATGACGGCTGAGCATTTCCTAGAGTTTAAATACTTACACGTTGTATATCTCCTCTAGTGTTGGATGACTTAATCTCTGATTAAAATAGTGTCTCCACCTCTGCACTGTTAAGCCATGTAGACTTCAACTCCCAGAATTCCTCCAGCCAGCCTGCAAAAACACTGGGTTAAAACATTTCCTTTTTGCACTCTGAAGATTCCTGCTACCTCAAGGAGTTTTGAGAGCCAGTTTGGTGTAGCTAACTAAAAACCAGGAGACTGAATTTTAGGCCTCTCAGGCTTTCAAGCCAGCTGGAGTGTTTTGGGCCAGTCACTCTTTCTCAGCTCAACTCTCCTCCCAGGATTGTTATGGAAAAAATTAGAGGTACGATTAGGTACGCTCGCTGCTTTGAATTGTATACAAAAAAGTGGGATAAAAATATCTTTCCTTCAGTTCTCCAAGATTGATCACTGTCCAGCTCCTCTTCAATAATTCTTCAGTTCCCTCAAATCTGGGGTTTTTTTCCCCTAGTTTCAGGATTTCTCATTTCTGTGAATCAAAGACAACAGTTCCCCATAAGAATTTTCCTCCACTGCACAGAAATAAGGCACTGCAGCATTACAAAGGATTCTCTGTCATCATGAATATCATTTTAATTTCCAGCTCCAATGTTGGGTTTTTTCAATTAGTTTATTCCTCTTCATTCTGTTAACAATTACGCTTCTTTAAAAGAACCAAAATTTTCACTACTGCCATCCTGGATACAACCAGGCAAAGGTGCACTTGTTCACCTAATACAACAACTCTCATCCTCAGGAGAAACTTCTAGATATGATAATTCCCAATTGTGATGCATCCCAGCTTCAGGATGATGGGGAATTGCACCTTGCAGATCAACTAGCTTTGTTCAGCATCTTCGATCCAAGAGTTGCAATACTTTATTCCCACCACGAGGAGGCACTGTTCCCTTTGCAGGGAATGTCCTCGGTCATAGCTTGGAGGGTTAACTCGGTCGCCGAAACTCAGCTGCAAACAGTTGTGCTTTCTAGTGTCCAATATATAGACCCACAACTGTGAAGTTGTCCGTTGCAATCGCAACTCCGTACTGTAATTTAAGTCTAAATGGACCTCGAGCGAAGGAAAGCTACACACCCCTAACTTCGCCGGAAGTTCAGTCGAGTTTCTCGGCTTACCGGAAGTTCAAGTGGGAGACCTTCTATCGACGTCGAAGCGGCTTTTGATGCTCTCTATGATCATTCGAGGGGGTTGATCGACTTAAGAAAGAGGACCCTTTTGAGGTTTGCCTAATCAAGTGCCTGTGTAAACTTAGCTAACTGCCTGCTAAAACATGTTGATGTAACTTTGTGCAGGAAGAGTTTATTTATTTATGCATTTATTATTTCAGTTGATATAGTCACCCATCTCAAGCACATGACTCTGGGAGGTTCACTGCAACCAAAAAATATAAAATATCCTCAGCCAGGACATGATATGATGTATAAAACCCATATTTTTAAAAAAAATCCTAATACAATCAATAGCAATTCCTTAGATACAGATGGGAAGATGTGATTTAAAAAGAGATGGGTGAATAAGGAGGAAAGAAATAAGTAGGATATTTTTGACAAGTTTGTGTAGTATGTGGGGTAGAGTCCTGACTCATTCATAGAAGTCCCAGATCTCTTGCATAAATTAAATTTGCTTTGGAAGAACTTTACCCTCCAAATATCCTCCTGTTTGCTGTCTTTTGCAGGTATCTGTCAAGTAGTTGGAAACAGAATAACACTCTGGTTGTGATCCTTTTGCTGCATTCATACTATTGCCATTATTTGGGTCTAATGCACCTAAGCATTTTTTTAATCAGCATTTTTTTAAAAAATAATACCTTTAGTACTTAATCACGACCTGACTCTTGGAATCTTTTATTGCTCTTTTGACTTCTTAAATCTTATTTGCCAATAGCCTCCAGTTTGTTTGTTCTAATCAATGGTTAGCGGATATTTAGAGAAGTCAAGACTTTCCAAAATCATCTTTATCGAATAAGAGAACATTTGATTATTTGACTTGGCCGTAATGTATTTAACTACAATAAAAGGATGGAAACTAAACAAGGAGAGATTCAAATCTGGAAATAAGAAGTTTTCTGACAGTGAGAAAACAATTAACCAAAAAGAACAGAAGTTGCCTTCAGAAGTTGTGGGAGCTTCATCACTGGAGGCTTTCAAGGGGAGACTGGACTGCCATCTGTCAGAAACGGTGCAGGGTCTCCTGCTTGGGCAATGGGAGTGTGGGGTGGGGTGTGGACTAGATGATCAACAAGATCCCTTCCAATTCTGTTAAATCTGTTAGGTTAACTCCTGGGGATTGGTCAATTCGCACCAGGCTCTGCCTCGGACGCCTGTCGGAAGGGTCCTTCGCGAATGTGAAAGTAGCACGTGGGGAGAAGGAAGCGGCGGCGGCTGCAGCCGGCTGGAGTGGCAGGTAGGGCGGGGAGACTCCCCTCCCCTTTCTCCCAGGGTACTGGAGTCCCGGTTCAGCCCCCAAACCCCCTTAATCTTTTCCTTTCCCAAAAAGCCTTTTTGCTTATGGGGTGTAGATTTTCCTGTCCCCTAAAAGAAGCAGCGATCTTCAAACTGGGGTGCACCTAGATGATTTATTGGGTGGGAGCAGGAGGAGCATTTCCGAATTTCTCCTTTTCGTTAGGGTTCAGCTTAAAGAATTTAAAGCATGCCAATATTTGATTTGCTGCTTGTTGAAGATCCATCCCCCCCATCTTAGATTTGGGACATCCCATTCCCCGCCCTTAGTTGCACCCCAAAAACTTGCAGGATTCTTATAA
>WNWU01000158.1:1523557-1536956 GCA_012654045.1 Ptyas mucosa
TTTTGCCGCCCACCTCATCTCAAGGCAACTAGAAATGCCATTTCTTTCCCAACTCTTCAAAGTTTATCACTAAACCATTGTTGTAGAGATGCATCGTGTTAACAGGCCGTTTGTCTTCACCTTCCTTCTTCTTCTTGATTCCCAGGTCTCTCTGTCTTCTCATCATCATGCCTACCCTCTACATCTGCCCCCATCCGGATAATTTCCAGAACACCCGTGTGTTGGTCGCAGCCCGTTACGGCCGGCAGGATGTCACGGTGGTGGAACTGCCTCCCAATGCCGAATTCAAGCACCAGTTTTTCTCTCTGCCCAAACTCCCAGCTCTGGAAACCAGAGTGGGTGTCTATGTATCTGGTCCTACGGCTGTGTCTTACCTGCTGTCTCCAGATGTTATGAGAGGGCACAATCCCGAAACAAGAGCTTTGGTGCGGCAATGGATCAGCTACGCGGACATGGAAATAGCTCCCGCCGCCTGTTCTGTGGCTTTCTCTGCGCTGAAGATTTCCAAGCAGAATAAACAGGTGAGGGTGTTGTGGTGCAGTGACTGTACTGGGGTTGATAGGCCCAAATCAGAAAGTATCTGGTAGCGTGAAAGCTTGTGCCCTTTAAGGAAATGTGCTACAGGCAGTCCTCGAATTACGACCACAGTTGAGCCCAAAATTTCCATTGCCAAACAAGACAATTGTTCAGAGAATGTTGCTCTGTTTTACGACCTTTCTTGCTACCGTTATTAAGTGAATCACTGCAGTTGTTAAGTTAGGAACGCGGTTGTTAAGCGAATCTGACTTCCCTATAAACTTTGCTTGTCAGAAAGTCGCCAAATTTTCTGGGACCCTGGGACACTGCAGCCATCTTAAATACATGCTAGTTTGTTCGTGTGACTATGGGGATGTGCAGCGGTCATAAGTGTGAAAAACAGTCATAAGTCACTTTTTAAAGAGATGTTCTAACTTTGAACAGTCATTAAATAAGTGGTTGTAAGTCAAGGAGTACCCAGACTCTTTCTGATTTTTGGCTGCCATAAACTAACATGATTGTTAGTTTAAGAGCCGCAGTGGCGCAGTGATTAGAGTGCAGTACTGCAGGCTACGTCTGCTGATCACTGGCTGCCAGCAGTTTGGCAGATCGAATCTCACCAGGCTCAAGGTTGACCCAGCCTTCCATCCTTCCGAGGTCGGTAAAATGAGGACCCAGATTGTTGGGGACAATACGCTGACTCTGTAAACGGCTTAGAGAGGGCTGTAAAGCACTATGAAGCGGTATATAAATCTAAGTGCTATTACTATTGTCCTATATAATCTCTACAACAGATTGGATAAAGTAAGCCAGTTTTCTTCAACCTGGTGCCCTTGAATGTCCTAAAATGGCCATCCTGTTTCTAATGTTCTTTTCTTTAACTAAATATGAAAATGAAGAAAAATGTACACAATGATAAAATAAGGAAGAAAATCTGGAAAACAAAAAGAAATAAAAACATACACATATTCACAAGCATACATATATCCATAAATTTTATGATTCGTTTATAGTGGTTCATGATTGAGGTACATTAATCAATTCAAAGACCCATTAATAGTTGGAACTCTACCTTTGTCGTTCCGTTGCAGAACAATACATTTTTGGCTGCCTATAACTTTCAGAGTATCTACTTCCCAGGTGCCCGCTACTGTGTGATGAGATAAAATATGAACATCTACATTTTCAGCCTGCATAGTCTGGCAGATAGGAAACGCTGTGAGATTTAGTCCTGATTCATGTAGAAATCACTAGGTTAGGCTACCCTGTTTCCCGGAAAATAAGACATCCCTTGATAATAAGCCCAATCGGGCTTTTGAGGGCATGCGCTAAAATAAGCCTCCCACCACCACCACCCCGAAAATAAGCCCTCCCCAAAAATATTTAAACACAGAGCTGGAAATCAGGTAAGACGGCAAGAGGAGCCCCATCTTGCTCCAAGCGCCCCAAAATAATAAGACCTCCCCGAAAATAAGGCCAAGCGCTTATTTCAGGGTTCTAAAAATATAAGACAGGGTCTTATTTTCGGGAAAACACAGGTAAATTGCTCTGAGTTAGGAAAACCTCGGTTCACTGAGGAAAAGGGACCAAGACGTTGATCCAAAGGAAAAAGAGGAATTGAGATTCAGATCGCCAAAAATATTGTTAGGCTCTTTGGCATTTGTCTAGTATCTGAAGAAAATAAGCAGGGTTCTCCCGAAATTCTCTTTAGCAAGATTTATAAAGAATAAAAGATGCTTGGCAAGCTGCCTCTTAACTTATGGTGATTTCTGTGTCCCGGGGGTGGGTGGGTCATGTGACCCTTTTGCGACCTTCTGACAAGCAAAGTCAATGGGGAAATCAGATTCACTTAACAACCGTGTTACTAAATTAACAACTGTAGTGATTCACTTAATAACTGTGGCAAGAAAAGTCGTAAAACGGGGCAAAACTCACTTAACAACTGTCTTGCTTAGCAATAGAAATTTTAGCTCCATTGTGGTTGTAAATTATTTATTTATTTATTGATTGATTGATTGATTGATTGATTGGATTTATATGCTGCCCTTCTCCCAAAGGACTCAGGGCGGCTCACAACAATAAGCAACAGAAAAGACAAAACTTAAAAGACAAATTAAAACAGACTATCCAATAAATAAAGTTAAATGTGGGAATACCAATTCAAATTTAATATTTAAGAATATAAAAAGCTACAAAATCAGTATAGAATCAACCCAGGCCTGTCTTGAGGACTACCTGTACTACATTACACCTTAAAACAAAGTTGTGTGCATGGGAGGAGGAGTGAAGGAACTGAAGATGTTTTCTTGTTTCTTGGAGGCAGTAATAGCAATTAACAGTAGCCCTTAGACTTATATACTGCTTCACAATGCTTTATAGCCCTCTCTAAGCGGTTTACCGAGCCAGCATATTGCCCCCGCAACCATCTGGGTTCTCATTTTACCGACCTTGTAAGGATGGAAGGTTGAGTCAACTTTGAGCCAATCGGGATCAAACTTTTGACAGTTGGCAGAATTAGCTTTCAATATTGCATTCTAACTAATGCGCCATCACTGCTCATACACACACACACACACACACACACACACACACATATATATATGTATGTATGTATTTAATATGGAGAAAAATGTATTTTTAATCCTTTTGGAGAATCTCTTAGGAATTGCTTTTAGATCACACCTTACTCTCCTCTCCTACTCAGGGACTGGATCGCGCCGTAGCCGAACTGCAGCATCTCCTTGGGGTGCTGGACAATCACCTGAAAGTTCGAACATACCTGGTGGGGGAAGCCATAACTCTGGCCGATGTGACCGCTGCTTGTTGTCTTTTGTTGCCGTATAAATATGTGAGTTTTCCTGCGTCATTGTTCTTTTCTCTTTTTTTTTCTTTTGATAATTTGGCGGAACATTTTGTACCCTTATGTAAATCGACCTCTTTTTTTCCACGAAGGGAAGAAAAATCAACATCTGTACTAAGGTCATTTATACAATAGTTGGCAACTTTTTCACATTCCACCTTTTAACAAAATTTAGTTTATGCCAACGCCATAACTTTCTGTCCTTGGCAATCAGCTCTTGATTCCAGCTCACTTTATACCTTCCTTCCTTCCTTCCTTCCTTCCTTCCTTCCTTTCTTTCTTTCTTTCTTTCTTTCTTATGTTTCTCTTTTTCAGGTTCTCACCTAATTTATTCAGCCGTGGTTTTCGTAGATGACTTCTTCTCAATCCTGTCATTCTTCCTTCTTTTTCTTCTTTTTTGAATACATTTTTATTTTATTCGGGAAGTTAAGGTAAAATGCAAACTCAAAATAAAGGAAAAAGAAGTTTTACAAAAACAAAACAAAAATAGACAAAACAATTCATCATTTTATCCTTTGTCTAGCCCCACTGCAGGATGAAGGCTGAATGCTTTGAAGGCAAAACATTAGAAAAGTAAAAAATGTGTATTGAAAAAGACAAAGGACAAAACCACATATACATATAGCAATATCACTTAGACTTGTATATACCACTTCATAATGCTTTACAGCACTCTCGTAAGGCAGGGGTCGGCAACCTTAAATACTCAAAGGTCCTAACCAGAAGCCCCTGTTCAATTCTGGAGCCGACCAGAAGTCCAGTTCCCCCATCATAGTCTCTTCCTAGCGTGGTGTCCTTTTTCCTCTGTTGACCGGAAGTCCGGTTCCCCCACCATAGAGTCTTCTCCTAGCATGACATCCTTTTTTCTCTACCTCTTCTAACCGAAAGCTGTATCAATTGTGGAGCCGACCTGCAACAGGGAGTCGCAGCAGAGGGATGAAAGAACCACATGCGGCTCCAGAGCCGCGGGTTGCTAACCCCTGCTCTAAGGGATTTACAGAGGTTGCATATTGCCTTCAACAATCCAGGCCCTCATTTTACCGACCTCAGAAGGATGGAAGGCTGAGTCAACTTTGAGCTGGTCAGGATCAAATTCCTGACAGTGAGCAGAGTTTATCTGCAATACCACTGCGCCACCATGTTTCCTACGTAATACATTACATATATTATCGCTCTTAGTTGAATCTGATAAATATATTGGAACAAGGAGGGTGAAGATTCCTTCTCTGAGCTTCTGGGTTGGTTTCCAAAGGTTTCGTTACTTAGCCTGGTAATGAAATGTTCGGAAACCAACCCACAAGCTCAGAGAACAAACCTTCATCATCATCCTACACTCAAGCTACAAATATTCACCGCTATTGCAAATATTGGAACAATATTAATTTCCCCCTGTTTGCAAAGCAAACCCAAATTTATAAGCGTCTACTTCTACCTGTAACCAATTTGACCTGTCATCTATCTACTATATATAAAGGCAAAATATTTAACAGGCGAACTAACAGCAAAGTTAAACTTTAAAGCTTTCTGTTAATCTACAGTTGCAAGAAAAAGTATATGAACCCCTTGGGATTACGTGGAGTTTTGCATGAATTGGTCATAAAATGTGCTCTGAACTTCAACTAAGTCACAACAATAGAAAAACACAGTCTGCTTAAAATAATACTACACAAACATTAGATTTTGCCATGGTTTAATTGAACATAACATGTAAACATTCACAGTGCAGGGAGGAAAAAGTATGTGAGCCCCTAGCCTAATGACTTCTCCAAGAGCTAATTGGAGCCAGGAGTGAGCCAACCCTGACTCCAATCAGTGTGATGATATTGGATGTGTTGCTAACAGCTGTCCTGCCCTTTAAAAACACACACCTGTTTTGGGTTTACTGGTTTCAAGAAGCACTGTCTGATGTGAACCATGCCTCGCAGAAAAGAGCTCTCAGAAGACCTACGATCAAGAATTGTTGAGTTGCATGAAGTTGGAAAGGGTTACAAAAGTATCACCAAAAGCCTTGATGTTCATGTGTCCACGGTAAGACAGACTGTCTACAAATGGAGAAAGTTTAGCACTGTTGCTACTCTCCCAAGGTGTGGTCATCCTGTAAAAATGACTGCAAGAGCACAGTGCAGAATGCTTCATGAGGTAAAGAAGAATCCTAGAGTGTCAGCTAAAGACCTACAGAAATCTCTGGCACATGCTAACATTTTTTTTGACACATCTACAATAAGGAAAACATTAAACAAGAATGGAGTACATGGGAGGACGCCATGGAGGAAACCATTCCTGTCCAAAAAAAATATTGCAGCACGTTTGAAGTTTGCAAAAGAGCACCTGGATGTTCCACAGCACTACTGGCAAAATATACTGTGGACAGATGAAACCAAAATTGAGTTGTTTGTGAAGAACACACAACATTATATGTGGAGAAAAAAAAGGCACAGCACACCAACATCAAAACCTCATCCCCACTGTAAAACATGGCGGAGGGAGCATCATGGTTTGGGGCTGCTTTGCTGCCTCGGGGCCTGGACGGATTGTTGTCATTGATGGGAAAATGAATTCCAGAGTTTATCAAGACATTTTTCAGGAAAACGTACGACCATCTGTCCGCCAACTGAAGCTCCGCAGAGGATGGGTGATGCAACAGGACAATGACCCAAAGCATACAAGTAATTCAACAAAAAAATGGCTTCAACAGCATAGAATACGCCTTCTGGAGTGGCCCAGTCAGAGTCCTGACCTCAACCCGATTGAAATGCTGTGGCATGACCTTAAGAGAGCGATTCACACCAGACATCCCAAGAATATTGCTACACTGAAACAGTTTTGTGAAGAGGAGTGGTCCAAAATTACTCCAGATCGTTGTGCAGGTCTGATCTGCAACTACAGGAAACGTTTGGTTGAGGTTATTGCTGCCAAAGGAGGGTCAACCAGTTATTAAGTCCAAAGGTTCACATATTTTTTCCTCCCTGCACTGTGAATGTTTACATGTTATGTTCAATTAAACCATGGCAACCTCTAATGTTTGTGTAGTATTATTTTAAGCAGACTGTGTTCTTCTATTGTTGTGACTTAGATGAAGTTCAGAGCATATTTTATGACCAATTCATGCAAAACTCCATGTAATCCCAAGGGGTTCACATACTTTTTCTTGCAACTGTATTATCGTATTTCTTAGAAAGTCTATAACTGTTTTTTATCTACCATAAATCACCACAGTTGTTTTCTCTGATCTGTCCAGGATCAAATACCCTTCGTTTGATTCTTAATAATCAAACTTCTCCTTAAGACTTTGGTTGAAAACTTTCCCAGCAATTTTGTCTTATTCCCCAAAATTATAAACCTCTTTTGTCGATTCGTTTTCCCAAAAAAGTCCAGTCCAAATTGATTTGCAGTTAAATCTACTAAGTCAGGGGTGGGCAAATGTGGCCCTTTTACAACCTGTGGACTTCAACTCCCCGAATTCCTGAGACAGCTTGGCTGTCTCAGGAATTCGGGGAGTTGAAGTCCACAGGTTGTAAAAGGGCCACATTTGCCCACCTCTGTACTAAGTCCATACCCCAGTCACCATCAATTTTCTTGAGAAAATCCACTTCATCACTCGTAGATTCTGTTAATTCCAAATTTGTAGAATCCATATTCCCTTCAGTTTTTGAATAGCCGTTAAGCAACCTGTCGTAAGTCGAGGACTACTGTATATTACATAGAGTCCCTTGGGTAATTACAGCAGCTAATCAATGGAATAAATAAAATAGCACGAATAATTAACTTCCTTCTCTTCTAGGTCCTCAACCAAACCCTTCGCGCTTATTTTATCAACCTTACTCGATGGTTCCTGACATGTATCAACCAACCAGAGTTTCAGGATGTTTTGGGCCCAGTGAGGTTGTTTGAAGAGGCCTCAGGAGGAAGTGTCCTAGAAATGGACTTTAAAAGTAAGCCTTGCCGGTGGACGGCCTCTTTTCAAATCCTCGTTAGTTGGCAGAGTCACAGTCAGGCTCCAGCTTAAGTGAAGCAGTTTCATTTAGCAACCGTTTCATCTAATGGCTGAGTTGCCAGTCCCAATTGTGGACGCTAAATGAGAACGGCCCGTATTTTGCAAATCATTGTACCTAAGCATGGAAGATCCATGGACTCGGCTCCCACTGAATAGAATAAAATAGAATAACAGAGTTGGAAGGGACCTTGGAGGTCTTATTTATTTATTTATTTATTGGTTCGATTTATATGCCGCCCTTCTCCAGAGACTCAGGGCGGCTTACAATGCGTTAAGCAATAGCCTTCATACTTTTGTATATACCTGCTTAGTAGGGCTTTCGGCGCCCCCTAAGCGGTGTTCTTATTTTATACAAAGTCAGCTTATTGCCCCCACAATCCGGATCCTTATTTTATCTACCTCGGAAGGATGGAAGGCTGAGTCAACCTTGAGCCTGGTGAGATTTGAACTCACAGTAATTGCAGGCAGCTGGCAGCTAAGTGCTACTTAACAGCACTTTAGTCCACTGCA
Source organism: Ptyas mucosa (assembly GCA_012654045.1). Classification (NCBI taxonomy): domain Eukaryota; kingdom Metazoa; phylum Chordata; class Lepidosauria; order Squamata; family Colubridae; genus Ptyas; species Ptyas mucosa. Next base: position 1,531,438 of record WNWU01000158.1, read on the forward strand.
CCACCAAGGCTCCTAGTCCAACCCCCTGCTTAGGCAGGAAACCCTACACCACTTCAGACAAATGGTTATCCAACATCTTAAAAACTTCCAATGTTGGAGCATTCACAACTTCTGGAGGCAAGTTGTTCCACTGATTAATTGTTCTGTCAGGAAATTTCTCCTTAGTTCTAAGTTGCTTCTCTCCTTGATTAGTTTCCACCCATTGCTTCTTGTCCTGCCCTCAGGTGCTTTGGAGAATAGCTTGGCTCCCTCTTCTTTGTGGCAACCCCTGAGATATTGGAAGACTGCTATCATGTCTCCCCTAGTCCTTCTTTTCATTAAAGTAGACATTCCCAGTTCCTGCAACCATTCCTCATATGTTTTAGCCTCCAGTCCCCTAATCATCTTTGTTGCTCTTCTCTGCACTCTGCACTCTGATCTATCTCTGTGTAAGTAGGATTGTGACTGGCACACCAGCCTAAAATAGAGTCTTCATACAGTGTGAGGAATAACTTCATGGCAGAGTTGGAGGGGACCTTGGAGGTCTTCTAGTCCAACCCCCTGCCCAAGCAGGAAACCCTATAGGACAACACTTTGCTGAAGACAATCCAGGTTTATAGGTTACAAATTTACAGCGGACTTTTGCCATGTCACTTGCCTTAGATTCACTGAATAGTGGGCAGCTCTTGAGTTCATTCATTTGTATTTTTCCTCCTCCTGCCCTGCAAACCAACCAGTTTCCTCTGAAGCTGAGTTGCTGGAGAAGAAGGAGATAGAAGAACCCCCTCCCAAAAGTGCGTCGCAGCTGAAGAAAGAGGCCAAAAAGAAAGAAAAAATGGAGAAGTTTCTTCAGAAGAAGGAGAAGAATCTGCAGCAACAGGGAGAGGTAGGCATTGTAGATAGAAGGAGATTAGAATTAAATAGGCCTGCATCCAGGGGTGGACTTCAAAAATTTTAGCAAGGGGTGATCTGCCCGGTTGCTGGGTGGGCGTGGTCTAGTCGGCCTTCTGCACCATGGCGGGGGGAGGGAGGCGTTTTTGCCCTCCCCAGGCTCCAGAGGTTTTCATTGAGCCTCCAGGAGGATGAAAACAGCCTCCCCAGGCTCCGGAGGCCGTCTGGGGCCCATTTCTGGCCTTCCCCAACTTCCGGTAGGCCTGTTTTTTGCCCTCCCCGAGCCTCCGTGCGCACCCTGCACTTACCTGCATCCAAAACGGGCCGCATGGGGACTGCAGGGAGGGGAGGGGAGGGGTGGGCGGGGCCAGCCAGGAGTGAGATTTGGAAGTTCTCCGAACTGCACAGAATCTTAGCTAGAGGTTCTCCCGAACCCCTACGAACCTCCAGCAACCCACCCCTGCCTGCATCCACAAAAGAGTCAGACTCAAACACTTTAGGGGTGTGTGTGTGGGTAGGTCAGTAGGTAGCATGCAACTTTTGAGCCTGAATTACATTGCCTTCCCAGCAAAGCAGCCATGCTGGGGAGAGATTCTGCTCCACTTGTTAAATTAGAATTTCTCCACCTTGGCAGCTTGAAGTGGTGTGGACTTCAATTCCCAGAATTCCCCAGCCAGCAGGGCTGTGTATGTGGGAAGGAAATTAGATGAAGTGTTTTTTTTTTAAACTTCCTGCAGCAGATACAGAGGAATTGGTTCTCCCCCCTCCCACCCCCGACTCCACCCCCAGGATTGGGACAATACAGGTAGTCCTCAATTTATGACCACAGGTTAGTTAGTAACCGTGTTACTAAATTAACAACTGCAGTGATTCACTTAACAACAGTGGCAAGAAAACTAGTAAAATGGGGCAAGTCTCACTTACTCAACAGAAATTCTGCGGTCAATTGTGGTCGTAAGTCAAGGACTACCTGTACTTAATATGTACCCGTTTCAGTCATTTTAGCAGGATTTTAGAAATCGCAGATGGTATTTCCCAGCCCTAGAGAAATACTGCAGCTTAATAATAACATGGACAATTTGAAGAATATTTTTCCCCAAATGATTTTTAAGAAAAGGAAGTGCATATTGTATCAGATAAATGCTTTTCTTAAGATAATGGAGAAAAACAACAACAACACACCAGAATATTTTTTAAATCTTTCCATGTTGCCTGCCATTCTTTCTGCCTGTGTATTTATTTTACAAGAAATTCTCATTCTCATGGATCAAATTCTGTTCGAATAATTATCTGATAGATACTTATTCCCCACCATCCAGTCAGAGCTGAAGAAGTTTCTTGGATGAGAAGCGAAACATCTTCAAAGAAAAAAAAAACAGAAAGTCCAATTGCCTCTTGAAAAAATACCTTTGAGACAACCATGACCTGAACGACTGAGAATCTCCATAGTCAAACAGATAGAGAAATTTTTACTTTAACTGATGTTCGTTTCCATCTGTTTTTGGGGTTTTTTTAGTTTTTTTCTTTTCTTTCTTTCTTTTTTTTGCTGAACCCAATTTTCTTTTGTCTCCCATGTCATTTTGTTGTTGGGTTCTTGTGCTTTAACCTGATTAACACCTTGATTCTTTGTTAGAAAAAGCCAAAAGCTGAGAAAAAAGAAAAGAAGGATCTTGAGATCATCACCTATGATATCCCCACCAAACCAGGAGAGAAAAAAGGTACCGTATTTTTTGGAGTATAAGACGCACCTTAGTTTTTGGGGAGGAAAATAAGAAAAAAGCTGATTGGGGAGTGGATCGGCCTCCCAGGATACCCCCAATCAGATGTTCCCAGAGGTGAATTTTAGCAACAGGTTCGTTGGTTGTGAGCCCTGTGCCTTGCTTTTTTTTTCAGCCTCTGAAACTTCTGAAACTCTGTTTCAGAAAAAACTTTTTTTTCTGCCTCCGAAACAGAGCTTCAGGGAAAAAAAAGGCCTTTTTTCGGAAGCGTCTTTCAGAGGCTTTTATTCTGAAGGACTATCTGTATTCTATTCAATCTCCTTTCTTTGGTATTGGTATAAAGATTAACCTCTTCCGATCTGTTGGTTATTGTGTCATTCTCCAGATTTGTTAACATAGTTTGGTTAGAACCTTTACTGATTCTTCTGTTGTTGCTTGCCATATTATTTTAGATACAAGCCTTTCAGAGGCTTTTTTTTTTTCTGAAGCTTCGTTTTTGAGGCTTTTTTTTCTGAAGCTTCTTTCAGAGGCTTCTTTCGGCCTCTGAAATCTCCGTTTGCAAGGCTGGGCGGGGCTACATTCGGACTATAAGATGCACCCAGATTTTCACCCTCTTTTTTTGGGGAGGGGAGAGAAAAGGTGCGTCTTATACTCCGAAAAATACAATAGGTTATTGCAGATAAGGGATTGGAGAGTTTTCAGTGCCATGGTAACTTCAAATGGCCACTAAATGAATGTTTGTAAGTCGAGGACTCTCTGTAGCTGGTTTCAAACATTTCAGATTCAGAAGGCTTTACAACCATGGTTATTGGACCAAAAGGGTGGTGAGGCTTGTAGTAGATGACAGCCATTCTCAAGGCCTGAGGCAAACACCATTGCTATCTTCTGCATGAGATCCTTTCCCTTTCTCTCCTACTGACCCCGACGTCCTCCATATGTTTTGGATTATACTTCATAGTGGCTCACAGTGAACGATGGGAGCACACACTCTACCTGTCTTGAACTCAGAACCTTTTTTGCTTTCTAGATGTGACGGGTCCAATGCCTGACTCTTACAGCCCACAGTATGTCGAAGCAGCTTGGTACTCGTGGTGGGAGAGCCAGGGTTTCTTTAAACCAGAGTATGGCGTAAGTATGGGCAAGGAATTGCGGAAACCTGAGATCTCTTCATGAATTACTTTGCCCAGATGGCTTGGACATTTATTACAGAAATGAGCTAAGTCTCATTAGGGCACCAGCCTGATATAATATAACTGTTGTGACCCAGGCCCAAGTAGGTAGTAATCGACGCAAACAGTTCCAAAACAAACAGAGTTTATTAGTACAGCTGAGAATTAACTCATTCTCAGCGTAGTCCAAACTAAATTAAAACAAACTCTTCGTAATACAAATTCTTCAGTGTAATCACCAACCTGGTTATAATTAGGCAAACTGCCAAAGACTTCTCTTGGCAAAAGTTCAGAAGCAGAAGACGCCGACAAGAGATAAATGCAGCAAGACTATCAACGTTGTTTTCCGACAAAGAGCCCAAGAGACGTTGCTGGACTTTTAATCCTTATGGGAGGGGCCAATCATCTCTTGGCCCTACTCCTGAGTCGTCCCATTTGCTTTATCTGCTCTTGCCTTCTGGCAGCTCTTCTCATACGTGCACTAGAAACAGGCTCCTCCTGTTCCACTGCCTCGCTACTGTCAGCCCCTGGAGGCTCCGGAGTCCGAATATCACTCCCCGATGGCTCTGGCCCCATCTCTGCCTCCGACACAGAGTCACTGTCCGACTCCGCTGCCAGCTCTGCAGGCTGCTGGCGAACCACAACAATAACCTGAGCACCAGCTGGAACATAATGCTTTGCATGTAGGCAGTGTTCTTATGTTGAACCTCAAGTGAAATTGTAGGAGAAGAGCAGGCGGAGCGGGGGGGCAGAGTTAAACAAGTCATTATCCTAGAGTCCTTACGTTCTCATAAAAGATCTAAGCCCAACCCCTCTTGAATCTTTTACCTGATGCCAAATTAGAGTTGAACTTTAGTTGACCAAATTGTCTATAGGCTTGAGTAATAACTCTTCTGGATTGCAACTTAATGTCTTGTCCTGATTCTTTGCACCCGACAGAAATTGCCCAAATGGGGAGCTTAAAAAATATCTATTTGTGTCTGAGCATCACAGAATAAACGAGTTGGAGGGTACTTTCGAGGCCATCTAATCCAAAGTGCTGATCATTATAGGAATCTCCTAAACTATTCTTAATAGGTGGACATCCGACCTTCATGTACGCACTTCCAGTGTTCGTGGAGGATTCCGGCACTGCTGTACTAAGATTCTGTTCCACCACTTAGCAGTTCTTACATCTGCTGCAACCTAACGTTATTCAGTACACATAGTGGGGTAGTAGAGTCTTTAGTTGGGCAAGTTTTTGTTTATAGGTGGGAAAACAATAAAGGACTCAGCTTGGAAGAATCGCCACGTTATTCTGGGTCTGGGTCTGATAGAGTTATTATCATCCCTGAGGGAGATATACCTGGTGGGACCCAGAAGAAGGGCCTTCTCCGTGGTGGCTCCTTCTCTCTGGAACATCATCCCCCCAGAGATTAGAACGGCCCCCACTCTAACACTCTTCCGGAAGGCGCTGAAGGCCTGGTTCTGTTAGAGGGCCTGAGGAACCCAGAACGGGATGGAGCCCATTAAATGGCTTGTGTGATCTGCTGTCTCCAGGGCGGCGGGGGGGGGGGGGGGGGGGGCGAGGGGGGTGGGGGGGGGGTGATTTTGTTATATTGTACTATATTAATTCATTTGATTCTTTTTGTTAGTTTTTATTGCTTTAAATGTGGTCTTATATTCTGTAAACTGCCTTGAGTCTCCATGGGCGAATAGGTGACAAGATAGATAGATAGATAGATAGATAGATAGATAGATAGATAGATAGATAGATAGATAG
>WNWU01000158.1:1536966-1557147 GCA_012654045.1 Ptyas mucosa
AGATAGATAGATAGATAGATAGATAGATAGATAGGGATGATGGATGGGTGGATGATAGATAGATAGATAGGGATGATGGATGGATGGATGGATGATAGGTAGGTAGGTAGGTAGGTAGATAAAAAAAAACTAAAAGTACTTCACATCTCCCCTGGACTTTGTCTCACTTTCCTAAGGAAGGTTCTCTTCACAGTTTGGTAAACCCTGGCCTCGAAGATCTTCCTTACCCCATCAGATAGTAAAACCTTGCACCTTTTCAGCAGGCTCACATACAGTATCTCTTGTGATTCTGCCCGTTGTGAATGTGCCAGTGTAAACATGCTTTGGGATAAACACATGCCTATCATCTGACAAACACTAAAAATAAATAAATAAATTTTGAAAACCCTCAAAGGACAGACTCGATGGACCTGTTGTAGCCGACTCTCTGTGCATCTTTGCTCGCAGTCAGACAACAGGGAGGAGGGTGGGGTTATGATAGGAAGGTATGGTTGGCTGGGAGGGAATTGAGGAATTCATGTGCTCCGTCTGTGGCCTGGGAGAATCACAGCACCTCAAGGACGAACGGTGAGAACCTTCTGAGCTGAACAGGCCTTTTTCCAAAACAAAAGAGATTGCACTGGATTTGGTGAACAATGGACAGTGGCTGGCTCAGGGGGGGGGGGGGTGTGAAAGGGGAATTTTAACTATGCAGTTAAGTTTTTGCGGGGAAATTTCGGAACTGGCTTCGTTTCTACTATGCCTGTGTGGCTCTAACAGTAAAGTTATACTCTTGGTAAAATAATGTCCCAGGAGTTTCTTTTGCTGAAAACGCCAACAGGACAGTCGATAGGACCACAAGGTCTTTTTTCTGCTATCAGTTTTTTTTTTCTGCGTTTCTATCCCTGATCCCATGAGGTAACTTCCCCCTTGGCAGATAAACCTCTTTACTTGCAAGACCCTCCTCACTGCAAATCTTCACCCACTAAACAATCTTTTCTCTTGTTTCCCAGCGCCGCAGCATCTCTGAGCCAAACCCCAAAGGCATCTTTATGATGTGTATTCCTCCACCCAACGTTACCGGATCGCTCCATCTCGGCCATGCCCTCACCAACTCCATCCAGGACTCTCTGACAAGATGGTGAGATCTCTCTTCCTTTCTGGGCACGTCCCACTCTCTGGGGCCTTTATCTTAGGCCTTCTCCATCTTCTGCTACATTTTTGGGAGCTTCCCAGTCCAAATATATCTTTTCCAAGCACAAATCTTGTAGCGTTCTCTTTGGTGAAATTAATAAGAATGAATAGAAGGGGTTACAAGAAGTACATTAGCTGAGGATAAAGAATGAATTATTAAAAATTAAGAGAGAATATATCTGATTAAAAATGGAGAAAACAGAATTTGAGGGTGAAAGAAGATACTGTTTATAGAAATAAGAATAGAAATATTAAGATTTGATTTAAAAATATGGGAAAAGAACACTTTGGCAGAAATTGCAACTAAGTAAAATATATTTGGATATGACAAGTTGGATATGATATGGTATGGTCAATATTCTGTTTCATAAAATATGTGGGTGTGTTAAGGGGGGGAAACTAATAAAACTTGATTTTTTTAAAAAAGAAGTACAATAGATGTACTGTTTTCTGTTTTCTTGTACAGGGGTCTCCAAACTTGGCAACTTTAAGACTTGTGGACTTTTTCTTTTAAATGCCTCTGATGATCCAAGCTGAGTTGCCTGATCATCAGAGACATTTAAAAGAAAAAAAGTCTCTGCCGATCAGGCAACTCAGCTTGGATCGTCAGAGGCATTTAAAAGAAAAAAAGGATTTTTTTTCTTTTAAAAGCCTTTGATGATCCCAGCTGAGCCGTGTGATCATCAGAGGCTTTTTTTTTTACTTTTAAAAGCATTTTTTTCAGCGGAAGAGGTTGTAGAAAAAATGCTTTTAAAAGTAAAAAAAAAGCCTCTGATGATTGTGCGGCTCAGCTGGGCATGGTGTGGGGGGGGGGCAGGGATTTTTGCTACCGGTTCTCCGAACTACCTGCCTCCATCGCTACCGGATCAGGCGATCCGGTCCGAACCGGGAGCATTTCACCCCTGGATGCAGGCAGTATGGGAAAACATGTCCCTTCCAGTCCGTGGAAAAACCTCTCTCCACAGAACCAGTCCCTGGTATCCAGAAGGTTGGAGACCACTGCTGTACAACATTTCCTGCCATCATAAAATGTTGTATTATTCCCTATCCCGCGGCCCACATGACCCCTTTTCAGGCGCTTGGCAATTGGCTCTCATTTATGACTAGTTGCAGCATCCTACGGTCACTTAACTGTGATTTGCGATGTTCTTTGCCAGCTTCCAATGTTTTCGCCGGTTTGCAAAAATACCCATTTGGGAGAATGTAGTTAGACTTACAACTATGTGATTTGCTTAATGACTGCGGTAAAATCAGTTGTGACATCACCACACCAACGCCTCAGTTTATGACCCTCACGTCTTATAACCACAATATTGGTCCCAGTTGAGATCATAAGTTGAGGAAATACCTGTACATCATGCTGTCCTGAATCTTTATCGGTCTGGGAACCCACTTCTAAATTCTCTTACTTTCTCTGGAATTATTTGGTCACATATGTGGTTTTGATTCCGTCAGATGACTGATAAAAGTGCAGTGTCCAAGACCCTTGTTCTAGCGAGCTCCCTGCTCCTATGCTTGTCTTGAAGGCACAGAATGAGGGGGGAGACCACTTTGTGGAACCCCGGCTGCGACCACGCGGGCATTGCCACTCAGGTGGTGGTGGAGAAAAAGCTTTGGAAGGAGCAAGGGAAGACACGGCATGACCTCGGCCGCGAGCCATTCATCGAGGAAGTCTGGAGATGGAAAAACGAGTGAGTCTCTTTCCTGTGTCTCTTTTTTCCAAGCATTTTTGGCAAGATGGGCGCAATATAAGATAGATTAAATGGATGGACGGACGGATAGATGAATAAGAGCCCTGGTGGCGCAGTGGACTAATTCACTGTTATTAAGATCAGCTGCTTGCAATTACTGCAAGTTCAAATCCCACCAGGCTCAAGGTTGACTCAGCCTTCCATCCTTTCTAAGGTAGGTGAAATGAGGACCCAGATTGTGGGGGCAATAAGCTGACTTTGTATAAATATACAAAAGTATGAAGGCTATTGCTTAACGCATTGTAAGCCGCCCTGAGTCTCCGGAGAAGGGCAGCATATAAATAAAAAATTTTAAAAAAATAAAAAAATGGATGAAGTACAGACAGACAGATAAAAATAAAGTTAAATAAATAAAATAAAGTGAATTGAAATGAAATTATGATATTGATGATGATGTTATCCATTTAATCATGTCCAACCCTTGGTGATTCTGTGGGCCAGGTTTTCCACCCCTTCCAATCTTGCACTATTTCTTTGAGTTTTTCTATGTTCCGGCTGATGTCAGTCACTGTGTTCTTTGGTGGCCCGTTTTTTTTTTTTTACCAGTAACTCAGGGGTCAGTAACCTGCGGCTCTGGAGCCACATGTGGCTCTTTCACCCCTCTGCTGCGGTTCCCCATCACTCAAAATATCACTCACAGCCGCCAATGTGTGACACTTGCCAGCACGTGATTTATTGAGCTTTTCAACCCCCGGTAGGCCAACCATGGATAAATCCACAAAAAGAAAAGTTTCAGAAGAAACAGAACATTTAATTCAACTACATATGCTAGTTTTGTGGCCGCTCAAGAAATAGTCAGGCGTGGGAAGGGTTTTGTGGCTCCCGGTGTTTTCTTTTCTGTGGGAAACAGGTCCAAATGGCTCTTTGAGTGTTTAAGGTTGCAGACCCCTGCGTTAACTCTTCCAAACGTAATTGCTTTCTCCAATAAATTCTATCTATCTCATTAACCATATCACTTCATTTCTCGGATATAATGCATTCTGGCATACAATTACTTATTTTCTCTAGATTTTGTAGACCATTGGAAAAAAGTTATAATAATCAGCCTTGTGCCTTTCTGGTGATACTTCGCCATCAGTACGCTTCCTTCTTTCTTCTCCGCAGAAAAGGGGATCGGATCTACCATCAGCTGAAGAAACTGGGTTCCTCCATGGACTGGGACAGAGCTTGTTTCACTATGGATCCTGTAAGTTTTTGATCAGAGGGAAAGGGATGTATGGATGTCAGAGTTTGTTGCAGAAATCACATCCAGAAAGCACACACAGATAACTGATGCAGCAGGATTCATTAAATAAATAAACCTCTTTGTATATACATAATAACACATGAGACATATATACAATACCAAGAGCAGTTCTTAGAATCAGAAGCATAATCACAGAAGCACAGTTAGCAGAAGGAAGGACAATAATAGAAGCGCACAACTTATATTTATACATATCAGTTAACCTAAGCCACGCCCAGGCTCCAAGCTGTTTCAGTTCCCAAACTGCTCTCATTGGCTGACTTAGTTGCTATGCTTATACATTGGCTGACCTTGTTATCATGTCCTACTCTAGCCAGTACCCAATGGCTGACCTGTTGCCATGTCTGTCCCAGTCATGAACTCTCATACACACTGACAGCGGAGTACCAATAACAATAAGCACTTAGACTTAGGTACCACTTCACAGTCAATGCTTACTTGTCTTGACAAGCTCGCAATCTTTGCAAGTCTGAAAGTACACTTCTACCTCTCTTGCCAAAGACCCGGGTTCTTTGATAGACAGCGATAACAATAGCATTTAGACTTCCCAGTGCTTTTACAGCCCTCTCTAAACTGTTCACAGAGTCAGCATATTGCCCCACCCCCCAATAATCTGGGTCCTCATTTTACCGACCTCGGAAGGATGGAAGGCTGAGTCAACTTTGAGCCGATCAGTACTGAACTGCTGGCAGTGGGCAGAATTAGCCTGCAGTCCTGCATTCTAACCAATCTACCTTGCTGCTGGTTGTCCTTTAGCTTTTCTTTCTACCAACAATGTCAAGCATGTTCTTTTTTTTAAAAAATGGTATCTGCTGTGGTAGCAGCCCTCCAATATCTTAGGGGCTGCCACAAAGAAGAGGGAGTCAACCTATTCTCCAAAGCACTTGAAGGTAGGACAAGAAGCAATGGGTGGAAACTAATAAAGAAGAGAAGCAATCTAGAACTAAGGAAAAATTTCCTGACAGAACAATTAATCAGTGAAACAATTTGCCTCCAGAAGTTGTAAAAGCTCCAACACTGGACGTTTTTAAGAAGATGTTGGATAACCATTTGTCTGAAGTGGTGTAGGGTTTCCTGCCTAAGCAGGGGGTTGGACTAGAAGGCCTCCAAGGTCCCTTCCAACTCTGTTACTCTATATTCTATTTTTCAACACAATGCAAAAGCAACAATTTTTTTGCAATCTGGACCACAGGAAAATCATGGGATGTTTATGTCCTTCTGATGGAACCGTGTTCTTGTATCGCCAACAGAAACTCTCCTATGCTGTCCAAGAAGCTTTTATCCAGTTGCACGAGAAAGGGATCATCTACCGAACCAAGCGTCTCGTCAACTGGTCCTGCACTCTCAACTCAGCCATTTCTGACATAGAGGTGATTAGGATAGAATAATCTTTTTCCTGTACCAGCGTTTGGCCAAGCGATCCAGGTCTGACAATGCAACTTCCTGTCTCCTTCCTCCCAGGTGAATAAGAAGGAATTAACAGGCCGGACGCTCTTGCCCGTCCCAGGCTACAAAGAGAAGGTTGAGTTTGGGGTGCTGGTCTCCTTCGCTTACAAGATTGAGGACTCAGGTAGAGTATGAAGTTCTTGGCTGATGAGTCCAACAGTTTAGGATCTGGAATCTTGACTCTTGGTTGTGTCTGCCCCGTCCATGAAACTTGTCCATTTTCTTTGATAGATGTGGAAGTAGTGGTGGCTACCACCCGTATTGAGACGATGCTGGGAGACACAGCAGTTGCAGTCCATCCCAAGGACCCCCGATACCAGGTATGAAAGGCGTAACACTATAGTGTTTGGTTGGGACAGGTGATTTCTCAGATGCTTTGAAGGACAGTCCCAAAGGTGCTTTTCAAAAGGCAACTGGACTTTCTTGGGGTTTTTTCCTTCGAAAAGTTTCGCTTCTCATCTAAGAAGCTTCTTCAGTTCTGAACTAAACCTCCGGGTGGCCTCAACGACTCTCCTAAAAGAATATAAATGACCAGCTGTCTGCAAGGAGTATAAATCCTTCCGTTCCCTAGTTAGAGCTGAAGAAACATCTTGGATGAGAAGCGAAACGTCTTCAAAGAAAGACAAGAAAGTCCAATTGCCTCCTGAAAAAGCACCTCTGAGGCAACCATGACCTGGAGGACTGAGAATCTCCATAGACTTTCTTCTTAAATAAGAAGTGGAATTTCATCAAGCAAAAACAAAGTCCAGTTGTCTTTTGAAAAAGCACTTTTGGGATTATCAGACTGCTGCTTATCTGGGTGATTTTGGAGTCTCTTCCTTTACGAGTGGTGCGGTGGCCTAGAGGTCGAGCTCTCGCCTCACAATCAGGAGGCTGTGAGTTCGATCCTAGGGTAGAGGCAGATATTTCTCTCTTTGGGCACGATGAGAATATTTCTGCTGAATATAACTCCGCATTGGCGACAGGAAAGGCATCCGGCCAGTAAACACTCAGCTCCATTCAGTTGCCTACTCCCCGCGCAAGAGATTATGGGCCATTAAAAGATGATGATTAAGTCTCTTCCTTTGATCTGCTTTGTCTTCCAGCATCTGCATGGCCGAAAAGTCCAGCATCCCTTCACGGGACGTATCCTACCCATTGTCTGTGATGATTTTGTAGATACAAAGTTTGGAACCGGTATGTACTGAGCTATGGGCTAGGTAAATGCAGCAAGTCCTACATGAAAGGATAGAGTTTTTGACGAAGAGCTAGAATGGAGAGTTTATGAACAGGGTGGAAGATAACAGGTGACCTAAATTATGGAAGTGGAATAAAATGAGAAAACCCTGAATAAAAGAAGTGTGTGTTAGTTAGGATTAATGAGAGAACAGTCCGAAGGAACCAAATGGACAATTAAAGCTCAGCATTCCCCAACTTGATTCCTTGGTTGTGTTGGATAATTTTTGGGATTGAATTCCAACACATATGAAAGGATCACTTGAAGAGATCCAAAGTACCTAGAAAAGACTTCCACCGGAAAAAAGAACGATAACCAACAAAGCTTTTGCCATGTGTAATAAATCCAGAATCTGTTGTGACCCCAACTCCTGAGCCTGTCCTAACAGAGGAAGAGGACTCAGAAAGTGATGGGGAGGAATTGACAAGGCCTCCCTCTCCAGGACCCTCCTTTCTGACAATGCCTCAGGTTCCATCCGAAGGCCAGGAGGAACAGCCTGGGATGTGCCAGGAGGAAGGCATATCGGAGCACCAATTGATAGGGAGCGAAGTGATGAATCCTGGCTTGATCCCAGGCAGTGTCGGAGGGAGAAGCGTGTGCAGCAATGGAAGAGGTGTGGGAGGGCCAGAGATTGAGCTGAGTCACGGAGCCACGCCCCACCAGGAATAAAAGTGGGTGAGATTGCTCTTCAGGCTTTGTGACGGATAAAGTTAAACCCTGAAAGTCACATCGTGATCTCTGAAATTCGGCTTGGATATATTTTGGATTGAACATTGACTAAACTCTTGTCTCATGGATAATTTGTTGCTCCTGGAACGGACTGAAGATAAGTCCTCTTCTGCTTTATGGGAGTGAAAACGGTCTTGGCAGGCATTCGGCAGTTTGCTGCCAAAACCTTGGTTTGCCAGGAATTCTAATCTGTTTATCTAATAAAATATTGGCAGGCAAGCTTGGTATTACGTTTGCCTGTGTGAGGAAGGGGGACAGGACAGAACAGAATCAAGGCCATTCAAATGAATTTAGGTTTAATTGTATCCCTACACTCTCTACAAGAATCTGAACTACTAACAGTCAAAACCAATTGTCGGTAGGTAAGGATCAATAGAATTCAAGGAGGGCTGGACTAAGGTCTCTTGTGAGTGCAAAGGGATTCCAAACTGATGATGCACTTCACCCCTCCTCTCTCGGGCTCAGCCTGGTCACCACCTACAGCTTTAGATTTTCAGGTCTTCTTTGAATCACCAAAGTAGGTGCGGAGTAACTCCAAAGACCACACACCAGATTCTAACAGGAAACATCGGGCCATGGCAAGAACTGAAATAATTTTCTCCCCCTTCTCACTGCTTTCAGGTGCCGTAAAGATCACCCCAGCTCATGATCAGAATGACTACGAGGTTGGCCTGCGTCATGGACTTGAGTTTATCAACATTATGAACGAGAACGGCTATCTCATCAATGTTCCTCCGCCCTTCTTGGTATTGTTGGGGTGCAGTTGGGAGGGTGGCTGGAATTCAAGGGATCCTTCTCTGTTTTTTATTGAGTGGAATGGGTTTAGCCTTAATTGGAACAGTAGGTTTACTGGTACAGGGCTGTCTAACCCTGGCAACGTTAAGACCTGTGGACTTCAACTCCCAGAATTCCCCAGCCAGCATGGGATCCATAGTGCTCTCAGAGTTTGGTTGTTTTCTTGTAGACATTTCATTACCCAGCTAAGTAACATCATCAGTTCCATTATGGAATAGGGCTTGCTAACTTTATAGATACTTGTGGCATGCTCTGTCAGTGTTGGTAGGAGTGTCCTTGGTGGTTTCTTGACTAGATTGTTGTTTATTGTTAGCTTGTTTGTCTCAGAAGACCTTTCTCTGCTTTCCAACTTTTCACTTTCATCTGCTTCTTCTACCAGGGCATGAAACGCTTTGAAGCCCGTCAGGCAGTGCTGGAAGCTTTGAAGGAAAAAAAGCTCTTCAGGGAGGTGAAGGACAACCTCATGCAGGTACCAGTGTGCAGGTAAGTAGTAGTTGCAAAGTAAAGCAGCATTCCTTAAAAGTATTCAAACCACGATTCCCGAGGATTCCCAGCCAGCACGGCTGAAAATGAAATAAGATACACTGTTTTCTCCTCAGTTAGGGGGACAGATTTTGTGAGGAAAAATAATGCTTTTTTTTTTTTAGATGACCACTTTAGGAATCTTTGGAGTGAAGCCTTGTATCTTCTGGATGATGGAAATAGCTGAGGGTTTCAGCCCCTTACTGGACCCTAGGTTGCATATCAATCAGAATACAGCTAGAAGGTCTTCTAAACCAATTCCCCGCTCAAGATGGAGACCCTACACCAGTAATGGCTAATCTTTTTGCCATCACGTGCCAGGGAGCGGGGGAGGGGCGGTGTCACGCATACGTGTGCCCATACCCATAATTCTATGCACCCTGTGCATGCGCGCGTGACCCCACCGCACTCCCCCCTCTCCTGGCACGTGATGGCATGGTAGGCCCGTTTTTTGCTCTCCCCAGCCTCCAGAGCCTTTCTAGGAGTCTGGGGAGGGCGAAAATGGCCTCCCCCCCTCCCCGGGAGGCCGAAAACAGCCTCTTCGCCAACTTCCGGTCCTACCAGAAGTTGGCAAACGGGCCGTTTCTGGCGTGCCATAGATGGCATGCCATATGTTGGCCATCACGGCCCTATACCATTTTGGATAGATGTCCAGATTTTCTTAAAAACCTCTAGTGATTAAGCACCCACAATTTCTGATGGCAAGATGTTCCATTGGTTAATTGTCTTCACTGTTAGGAAGTTTCTCCTTAATTCCAGGTTGCTTCTCTCCTTGATTACTTTCCATCTAGTTTCTTGTCTGGCCTTCTGGTGCTTTGGAAAATAAATTGACCCCCTCTTCTTTGTGGCAGCTCCTCAAATACTGGAATACTGCTGTCCTGTGTCCGTCTGTCAGTCCATCCTCCAGTCCTTCTTTTCTCTAGAGTAGCCAAACCCAAATCCTGCAACCATTCTCCATATGTTTTTGTCTCCAAGCCCTTAATCATCTTAGTTGCTCTTCTTTGCACTTTTTCCAAAGTCTCAACATCTTTTTTGTAATGTGTTGACCAAAACTGGATGCAGGATTCCAGGTGTGATCTTTACCAATCAGGTACCGCTTTATAAAGCGGTACTACTCATTCACGTGATTTTGATTCTATGCCTCTGTTTACACAACCAAGGATTGTATTAGCTTTTTTGGCTGCTGGCCCATGTTTAAGTGATCGTCTCACACATGTACCGTATTTTTCGGAGTATAAGACGCACTGGAGTATAAGACGTATTTTAGTTTTTGGGGAGGAAAATAAGAAAAAAACTGATTGGCAGCTTTTACCCCCAATCAGCTGTTCCCAGAGATGAATTTTAGCAACAGGTTCCTTGGTTGTGAGCTCTGTGCCTTGCTTTTTTTTCTGCCTCTGAAACTTCTGAAACTCTGTTTCAGAAAAAAACTTTCTTTCCTGCCTCTGAAAGCCTCCGAAACAGCTTCAGAAAAAAAGCCTCTGAAGCTCTGTTTGGGGGCTTCTTTTCTGAAGCTTCTTTTCTGATGCTTTTTTCAGCCTCTGAAACCTGTTTGAGAAATTGGGTGGGGCTACATTTGGAGTATAAGATGCACCCATATTTTCACCCTCTTTTGGGGAGGGGAGGGAAAGGTGTGTCTTATACTCCAAAAAATATGGTAAATAGATCCTAGTTGCTAATATGTTATTGGGGTCAAAATGCTTGAGTGGGGTTGGTAACTTCCTAGAAACAGCAGATTATCCGGACCCATTCTAGTCAAAAGTCAGGCAGATTTAGAACTGAAAGGGGCTTAATCATCACATGACAGGTAAACAGCTTTGTGCCAGGAGAGAGTGACAAACAGAAGGTGATCCTTCTGATCATTCAGAATCATTCAATGGCTTTGATTATCGAGCTAATTTGGACCAGCTCTGTAATGTGACAGTTAGGGAAAGCCATTTTGGTGACCTGTTTCAACCTTCAGAGTTAATTCTGGCAAGGAATATTGTTAAAGTCCGTTTTAGCCCCATTACAGTTACAATTACGGGGTGCCACAGGACCAGGGGTGAAATCCAGCAGATTCTGACAGGTTCTGGAGAACCGGTAGTGGAAATTTTGAGTAGTTTGGAGAACTGGCAAATGCCACCTCTGGCTGGCGGGAATGGAGATTTTGCAGTATCCTTCCCCTGGAGTGGGGAGGAAATGGGGATTTTGCAGTATCCTTCCCCTGGAGCGGGGAAGAAATGGGGGTTTTGCAGTATCTTTCCCCTGGAGTGGGGAGGGAATGGAGATCTTGCAGTATCCTTCCCCTACCACCCCCACCAAGCCACGCCCACAGAACCGGAGGAAAAAAATTTGAATTCCACCGCTGCACAGGACTCTTACATTGCCTCCATCTTCCTGTTCTTTAAGGTGTTGTGTGAAGCCATCAGACCATACAAATAGCCAGGTGTACAGATAGTCCTCACTTAGCGACCATAATTGGGACTGGCAATTAAGGTTAAGCAAAGCAGTCCCTAAGTGAAACCGTCACCATGCTTACGACATTACAGATGGAAGGGTTGGTCATAAAAGTTACTTTTTCATCCCCGTTGCAATGGCGAATTGTCACTTAACAAGCCAATTGCTAAATGAGGACTACTTGTTCTACACCTGTTGTTTTTGGGGGGTTCCAGCTAACTTATCTTTTTGGCTTTCTCTCCCTGATACTCTTAAGCCGGTCCAAAGACATAGTGGAACCCCTGCTGAAACCCCAGTGGTACGTGCGCTGTGACACAATGGCCCAGGCTGCAGCCGAGGCAGTGCGCCGGGGTGATCTGCGCATTGTGCCAGATTTCCACCTCAAAACCTGGTTCACTTGGATGGATAATATCAGGTGAGACGCTTGCATAAACACCTACCTGGCTCTGACCCTACCACTTCACGCACCCCCATTAATCCATTCCATGATTTCTTTGGTTTTGGGCTCAGTGAACCCGTGTGAATTCACCTGCTGCATCTTAATATTGTGAGTGAGCAAAGCTACTGTTGAAGGAAGCAGTGATTTTTTTAAAAAAAGAAAAATGTGGGTTTTTAGCAATGTATGTGAACGCAACGAATGTGTAGCAAACGATTGGGGGGGGATAAAGGCATCTCTAGCTTTTGCATTGTAAGCTCCACCCCTTGTATACATCATCGCAATGCCATTGGTGGCACAGTGGCTAAAGTGCAGTTATTGCAGGAAAAAACTCCGCCCACAGCCTGGAGTTCGATCCTGATGGGGCTCAAGGTTGATTCAGCCTTCCATCCTTCTGAGGTCGGTAAAATGAAGGACCCAGATTGTTGGGGGCAATATGCAAATAAGGCTTCTACATGTAAATCGCCTGGAGAGTGCAGTAAAGGGCTATGGGGCAGTGAAAAGGTTCCCCTTGCACATATGTGCTAGTTGTTCCTGACTAGGGGACGGTGCTCATCTCCGTTTCAAAGCTGAAGAGCCAGCGCTATCCAAAGACGTCTCCGTGGTCATGTGGCCAGCATGACTAAACACCAAAGGCGCATGGAACACTGTTACCTTCCCACCAAAGGTGGTCCCTATTTTTCTACTTGCATTTTTTATGTGCTTTCGAACTGCTAGGTTGGGACAAGTAACGGGAGCTCACCCCGTTACGCGGCACTAGGGATCCGAACCACTGAGCTGCCGACCTTTCGATCGACAAGCTCAGCGCCTTAGCCACTGAGCCACCACACCCCCAATATGGGGCAGTATATAAGTGTAAATGCTATTGTGTGCATTCAGAACAGGCTACTTTGCATTTGCACTGCACAACAGCCTTTTTGCCGTTTGACACTTCCTGAGATGTGCTTGAAGAGGGCGGTACAGGTAGTCCTCGACTTACGACCACAACCGAGCCCAAAATGTATATTGCCAACTGAGAAATTTGTTAAGCGAGTTTTGCCCCATTTTGCAATGTTTTCTCACCACATTGGTTAGGTGAATCACCGCAGTTCTTAAAAGTGTGAAAAACGGTCGTGAGTTTCATTTTTTTCAGTGCTGTTGTAACTTTGAATGGTCACTAAATGAACTGTTGTAAGTCGAGGACTAGCTGTAAAGTATTGAAGAGAACAAAGGGGGAAATGAGAAGAGAGAAGGGGGTGTAAAAATACTGCAAATAG
Source organism: Ptyas mucosa (assembly GCA_012654045.1). Classification (NCBI taxonomy): domain Eukaryota; kingdom Metazoa; phylum Chordata; class Lepidosauria; order Squamata; family Colubridae; genus Ptyas; species Ptyas mucosa. The sequence goes on from WNWU01000158.1 coordinate 1,549,973, forward strand.
GAAATGGAGTGGGGTCTGGAGTGGGACAGTGGGTTTCTAATTTCTGGCAGGTGTCAGCTGTATGTTCTTCAATATTTTGCTTTCCAGCCACAGGGGCATTTTTGTACTTTTCTCTCTCAAACAACATGCAGTAGAATCATTCTGTTTTGTCTGAAGGGAACTTTTTAAGCCAGAGGTTTTAAACTTGGCAGCTTTAAGACTTGTGGACTTCAACTCCCAGAATTCTCCAGCTGCCAAGTTTGGGGGCCCCTGTTTTAAGCCATCAAGTGCAACTTCCTGCTCAAAGCAGGAAATTAGAATTAAAGGGAATTCTGGGAGTTCAAGTCCGCACATCTTAACGTTGCTGAGGTTGGGAAACACGGGTTTATAATTTAGCGTGTCATGTTAATGCTGTGAATTGTGACTCATTTTCTAAATAGTACAAATGATATGCAGGTAGTCCTCGACCTACGATCACAATTGAGCCCGGCATTTCTGTTGCTAAGCGAGACAGTTGTTAAGTGAGTTTTGCCCCATTTGACGAACTTTCTTGCCACAGTTGTTAAGTGAATCCCTGCGGTTGTAAAGTTAGTAACCCCGTTGTTGAGTGAATCTGGATTCCCCACTGACTTTGCTTGTTAGAAGGTCGCAAATGGGGATCACATGACCCCGGGACACTGCAACTGTCATAAATATGAGCCAATTGCCAAGCGTTCAGATTTTGATCACGGTACCATGGGAATGCTACAACGGTCATAAGTGTTAAAAACAGTCCTGGGTCATTTTTTTCTGTGCCATTGTAACTGAACGGTCACTAAACGAGTGGTTGTAAGTAGAGGACTACCTATAATGTTAAATGTAGTTGGAAAACGAATGGTAGTGATTTGGTTCTTGCTACAGTCATTCCAGTTTCTTCTTCGCCTTTTTCGTGTTGCCTAACTTCTCTTCCATGAAAGGAATTGTTTATTTGTGTGCGTGTCGAGCCGAGAACGGGCTCGTAATCGTTTACGGGGAGGGACGGAGGTTTAGAGAGCCAGAACGTAGCCAGAGCTGTCAGACTTCCAGTGACACTTCGCTGCGGGGCCGGCCACAACGACACCCAACAGCAGCGGAGGCTACAGCAGGGGGGCTTGGCAGTCAACGTTTCCATATGACATGCCTCTATGATGTGAACAGAGGCGTAGCATCGCCAAACAGCTGTGGAGGGGGGAAAGTTCCCTGATGTTCTTTTATTCACCGGATGTTGGGTTAAATGTTATAACAAGTTCCTTTATATAGCGCTCCGTGGCTACCTCCGGTAACGCTGACTTTATTCAATTTTCCGGTTGGTTCCCCATGCCGTTTGCTTGCTTTTGTGATTCAGTAAAGAGTTCTGGCTAATCCTTCGCAAGGTGTGAAGTAGTTTCCTTTGTAGCAAGTCCGGGCGGGGCAACAGGCCGAGAGTGCGACTGGATTTATTTTTTTTTCCCCTTTTCACTTTTAATCTGTGTTCGTTAAATTGATAAAACTTAGACTGCAGCTTTGCTAATTCTTTTCTTTTTCGTAGGGATTGGTGTATTTCTCGACAACTCTGGTGGGGCCACCGTATTCCAGCATATTTTGTGACTATTGATGACCCTTCTGTGCCAGCGGGAGAGGTAGGATTTTCTGGGCCACTTGGGGTACAAACTGGTAGAAAAGCCCTGATTCCCAAGTAAAAGAAGTTTAAGAAGAGCCTTGGTGGCGCAGCAGATTAAAGTGCTGTTAAGTAACACCAGCTGCCTGCAATGACTGCGAGTTCGAATGTCACCCAGGCTCAAGGTTGACTCAGCCTTCCATCCTTTCGAGGTAGGTAAAATGAGGACCCGGATTGTGGGGGCAATAAGCTGACTTTGTATAAAAAAAAGAACACCGCTTGGGGGGGCCGAAAGCCCTACTAAGAAGGTATATACAAAAGTATGAAGGCTATTGCTTAACGCCTTGTAAGCTGCCCTGAGTCTCCGGAGAAGGGCGGCATATAAATCGAACCAATGAATAATAAATAAATAAATAATGAATATTCTGGACAGTGAAATGTAAATACAGACATCCATGTGTTCACTGAACTCATACAGAGGATAATAATGGGGGAATAGTGCTGACTAAGATTTTTTTTACCTATTCTTTTCCCTCAGACTTCTAGAGAAGACTTTAAGAATTAGCACAAAATAGTCAATATTTGTAAAATTAATTTAATTTCTGATTTTGCATACACTTAACACAAGTATACACAAACCTTTCTTTTTATTATTTGCCATATTTTTCGGAGTATAAGACTCTCTGGAGTATAAGACGCACCTGCCTTTTTTGGGGAGGAAAACAAGATATACGCTAGTGCATGGATATGGGAAATAATATGAAATTTTACCAGTTTGGAACTGTTTTTAAGGTTTTTTTCTTTGGTATTGTAATCAGAATCAGTAAGTTATTCAGCACACAATTTGTTAGAGGTAAAGCTTTTTCCCCCCTCTCTTTATTTTCCTTCAGGTAACATTTTAATTTAGTTAGTGAAATGCTTTTTAAATTCCAGCTAATTGTTGGTTCTAGACAGAAATGTTACAACAAAAAGGACACGAAGAAGAAAATAAGACCATAAAACAGTCACAATAATTCTGCCTCTGCCTCCCAGTTTGCCTCGGTGCAGCAAATAGCCTGCTTTAGTTTCATTTTCAGCACAGATTAGCAGAAGAAGAAAAAATCTGCCTCCCAGCAATTTACTTGCTTGCAGCAAGCAGCGGACGCCTGCGTGGCAATAGACAATGGCAATCCCTGCAGCCTGAAACAGCTGAGGGTTGGGAGGCCGATCCAGCCGACAATCAACTGCTTGTACTAATCAGGCTGTGCTGAAGCTGAAATGGATTGTTTTGCTGTTTGTTGCTTGCTGCAAGGAGGTAAATTGCTGGGAGGCAGAGGCCGATGGATCGGGGCCAACAGGTGGGCGGGGCTACATTTGGAGCATAAGAAACATCTAAATTTTCACCCTCTTTTAGAGGGGGAAAAAGTGTGTCTTATACTCCGAAAAATACGGTACATGTATTTCCCCTTTAATATTTTCACAAATAGTGTAATTCAAGGTGAATATTCTTAATATTTCTTCCTCCTCCTTATTTTCCCCCATAACAACCACCCTGTGAGGTGGGTTGGGCTGAGAGAGAGGGAGTGGCCCAAAGTCACCCAGCTGATTTTCATGGCTAACTCAGGATTCGATCTCATGGTCTCCTGGTTTCCGGCCTGATGCCTTAACCACTAGGCCAAACTTGCTCTCCTCGAAGCAAGGTATTCGGGGTGACTAAGAACAGTAAACTATGATGGATATTAATTTTTTAGACTCTGCGCAGCTTGGAAAATCCAGAAGGATAATTTTATTGGAAAATTTTGACATTATTTAACATTGAACAAAACTTTTGTTGATGGGTTATTTACCTTCCCAAATTCTGCAGGACGTGGACGGCAAATACTGGGTGAGTGGTCGAAGCAAGGAAGAAGCAAAAGAAAAGGCAGCCAAAATCTTCAACATCAGTCCGGATAAAATCTCTCTCCAGCAAGGTAGGGAGACCGGAAATGGGGAAAGTGTGAGCAAGGGAATTGGGAAGCAGTGTCCGCCATCACATTTCCTGTATTACAACCTTGAACCAAAGGGTTACCCCCTACTGTATGTGCCTTTACAGGAGAGAGGGTGGGCAGTCCTAATTCTGTTGCTAATTCGTTCAAGGTCAGCATATATTATAAGAACATTGCTCTGTAAATGTATAGGTACTCCTCGTTTAGTGACCTCCATTGTTAAGCAAAGTGATCACTAAGTGAAAAATGAACAAAAAGACCCAAACGCCTCTTCTCTAGCAATCAACACTCAAATAAGCAGGGATCAACCCCAGGATTAATATGCAACCAACAGTATAATATTATTTAGCAGCAGCAAACAATACCCCAGTCAAGGTTGTCCCAAAGGTGCTTTTTCAGGAGGCACCTGGACTTTCTCATTTTTTTTCTTTCTTTGAAGACATTTCGCTTCTCATTCAAGAAGCTTCTTCAGCTCTGACTATCCTGTCAGCTGAAGGAGCTTCTTGGATGAGAAGCGAGACATCTTTAGTCCAGGCAAAGCTTCACCTTTTGAAGTGCCGTCTAAACATCTCTTTTCCACCTTCCATATCACAAACTTGCTATTTTCGGTTTAATTCCAGAACCCCTGCAGAACAAAAGATTCCCCCTGCGTCTATCCAAATGTGGTGGGATGCAAGTCCCAGAATTCCTAGCCCGTCTAGTTGGGTGTTGCAACCCAACATCTCTGGAGGGTCCCAAACGGGTGAAATGCTCCCGGTTTGGACCGGATCACCCGATCCGGTAGCGATAGAGGCGGGTGTTTCGGAGAACCAGTAGCAAAAATCCCTGCCCCCCCTCCCCCCCATGCCCAGCTGAGCCGCGCGATCATCAGAGGCTTTTTTTCTTTTAAATGGCTCTGACGATCCAAGCTGAGTTGCCTTGATCGACAGAGGGTTTGTTTGGTTTTTTTAATTGGCCACGCCCACCCAGTCACATTACTCCCCCCACCAAGCCACGCCCACAGAACTGGTAGTAACGAATTTTAGATTTCACCACTGGTCCCAAGATTAGGAAGCCAGGCTGTGAAGTACACTTTTTTCCCTTGAAAAAAAAGCCTAAGCTACGTCCATAGAAGTTTAAACGTGGAAAACCAAACACAACTCTAATCTGTGTGCCTTTCTTATGTCCTTCTTCCAGATGAGGACGTCCTGGATACGTGGTTCTCCTCTGGCCTGTTCCCTTTCTCCATCTTTGGGTGGCCCAATTCAGTAAGTGAACGTGAGGTGAAGATGTACGCGCGCATTTCTTTGCTCTTCAAATCTTGCTCACCCTTTCCCGTCTTGTTCTTTCAAGGGTGAAGATCTTCAGGTTTTTTACCCTGGAACTCTCCTGGAGACCGGACATGACATTCTGTTCTTTTGGGTGGCCCGTATGGTTATGTTGGGCCTCACGCTTACAGGAAAACTACCCTTCAAAGAGGTGAGAAACGGACATCTGTTCCTGCCAGGTTGTATGAGTACTTCTCTACTTTTCCAGCACTCTGTTGTGGCCCACCGGCAGTCAGCAGAGCTGGCAGCAGAGTTGGACAGTGAGGTGTTATAAATCAGAGGTCCAGGTTTTTGCTCTATTCCAAGATGTCTCTCCCGCTCTCCCCGAGAGCTTTTATTTTTATACAATTTTACACAGGCAGATAAAAGGTAGGACAGCAACAGGGTTCTAATTGGATAAACTATTCACCCCCCCCCTCTCAAGATGCCATCCTCTGAAGGTACAATGAGATAATCCAGATCCGAGCCAACAATGAGGTCATAGGCAAGATTCACAGAGCATGAGCTAAGGCAGTGTGCTGTTCTTAGCAGGCACTACGAACCTTGACCTATTGACCTACAGTGAGGAAGTTGGGGAGGAACATGGGCCAGTCTTGGGGGCTGGGGAAAGCTTGGACAAGGGCTCTGCGTCGGTGGCAGAGAGGGAATTAGTCAGCAGCGAGGCAGAGGAATAGCTGGAGCCCGTTCCCAGTGTGCGCATGCACAGAGCTGCCAAGACAAGAACAACTCAGAAAGCAGGGTCAACTCAGAGGTAATTGGTAAAGAGGTAATTGGTAAAGAGGTAATTACCTTGGAGGTAATTGGCCCCTCCCATAGGAAATAAAAGAGGAGCGAACAGGGAGTGGGCTTTTGCAGGAAACAATTCGTTCATTCTGTGACTCTGAGAGACTCTGTTCCAACTTTTGTCTTGTACTGCGGTTGGAAACAAGTTACGTGGCAGCTTGCCAAATGAGATAAGGTGTGTTGAGAAATATTCCTTTGAAAAACTGTTTGGACAAACCTTGCTGACTGTGAATGAACGTAATTCACAGTCGTGTAAATAAAAGAGGTTTTGCCAATAATTCCTGCCTCCTGCTTTTTAAGAGAGCCTAGGTCAGAACTCACCCCTTCTGGCTGTGGCCAAATCAGGGAAGCCTTAATTGCAAGAAGGCCAATTTCACCCCCAATAGAATGGGATGTCCGGTCTATATCACAAGGGTCCAGTCCTCCTTGAGGTAACGCAAAAAACCTTGAGTCAACTGAAGCTCAGATAAACCTACAGGATAAGTCTCGTGACATTCTTCCGTTGAACTTTGTCGCTGTCTTGTGTTGTGCTGTCTCGATGGATGTGACACAACACGGGAAGTTGTGCAATTGTTGTTCATCAATGGTCATGCTTAACCCCATGTTTGGAGCTAGGATCAAGGATCAAACCTCTTGAGATGGGTTTCCAAACTGCATTTCCCGTTTCCAACCTACCTCAAAATGTAACAATTTTCCGTGCTTCCTTTCCAGGTTTACCTCCATGCTGTCATTCGGGATGCCCACGGCAGAAAAATGAGCAAATCACTGGGAAATGTCATTGATCCCTTGGATGTGATCACCGGCATTACTCTGGAGGTGACCCATTGTTTCTGGCTGTCAGAAGATGGGGCTACAAGATGGTTTAGATTCCTGTTGCATCGATAGAGGAGACTATTTGTAGCTCAAGGGTTGAGATAAGGAGTCCTTGGTGCTCTCTGAGCTTGGTTGTTTTCTTGCAGACGTTTCATTACCAAACTAGGTAACATCATCACTGCACTGATGAACACTTGATTCCTGTTGTGATTGGCAGCCAGGAGACCTATCTTTCCCCTGAGAATCGGAAACCTGTTTCTTTTTTCAGATCAGTTGGGAACATATGAGTGGTTGCAAAGAGGAAGCTTGGGCTGGGCTGAAGGCAGCAGTAGTCAGCTGTGGTTAACAGCCCGACTGTGTTTCAACTTTTCACCCCAGTTGTTGTGGCCTCAGTCTCAGTTGCTGCAAGGGATGGGGTGGGCTGTGGTTATCTTTAGCTTTGTCACAGTTCGTGGGTAGGTTTTTTGAGGCTATTTTGCTTGATTTCCAAAGGCTGCAAGGAACGTGGGCAAGGATATCCTGACATTACTAGGGAAACAACTAGATTGTTGTTGTTGTTGTTGTTGTTGTTGTAGATCTTCTTCTCCTTCTCCTTCTCCTTCTCCTTCTCCTTCTCCTTCTCCTCCTTCTCCTTCTCCTTCTCCTCCTTCTCCTTCTCCTTCTCCTTCTCCTTCTCCTTCTCCTCCTTCTCCTTCTCCTCCTTCTCCTTCTCCT
>WNWU01000158.1:1562765-1578105 GCA_012654045.1 Ptyas mucosa
ACCCAATTTCTCAAACAGGTTTCAGAGGCTGAAAAAAGCATCAGAAACAAAGCTTCAGAAAAGAAGCCCCCAAACAGAGCTTCAGAGGCTTTTTTTCTGAAGCTGTTTCAGAGGCTTTCAGAGGCAGGAAAGAAAGTATTTTCTGCAACAGAGTTTCAGAAGTTTCAGAGGCAGAAAAAAAAGCAAAGCACAGAGCTCACAACCAAGGAACCTGTTGTTAAAATTCACCTCTGGGAACAGCTGATTGGTGGTATTCCGGGAGGCGGATCCACCTGCCAATCAGCTTTTTTCTTATTTTCCTCCCCAAAAACTAAGGTGCGTCTTATACGCCGAAAAATACGGTAACTTGACTCAGCTGGTGTGTCATTGCCCCTTCCAAACAAAAGAGAAACAATTCTTTTACTTATTTATGTATTGAAAAAAATACAATCCAATTATATCTATATAAAGATGTCAAATAATTACAAAAATGAAGTGTGAGTAAAACAGACTCGTTTTTGGAGAGTCCAGATGCTGCGTGAGGGCACACCCCGTTCTCATGCAGCCTTGTATCCTCCGAAAATAATGTGAGAATGGGGCATGATTTAGAGAATACTTGGGTGTTGGTGAACACTAGCGTGTCACCCAAAACCTCATGGTGTGTCTCCTTTGACACATGTGACATAGGTTTGTTGTCATCGGCCTTGAGTTTTTACTCTTTTTTTTTCTTCCTTTTTTCCACTTAGGAGTGCCTAAAGCCTGTTTTTGGCGGTTCAGACCAGGCCGCCATTCAGACAGCCCAGAATGTTCTTTATACCTGCTTGGATGCTGGTCTTCGTCTCCTCAGTCCTTTCATGCCTTTTGTCACAGAGGAACTGTTCCAGCGGCTGCCCCGACGGTCTCCTTCCTCTGACCCTCCCAGCATCTGTGTCACCCCTTACCCTACTACTGAGCAGGTAAGTGAGTAACAGAATCTGAAGCTTGTGGTTGGCAACCTATAATGCCTTGGTAAGGCCACACTTGGAATACTGCGTCCAGTTTTGGTCACCACGACGCAAAAAAAGATGTTGAGCCTCTAGAAAGAGTGCAGAGAAGAGCAAGAAAGATGATTAGGGGATTGGAGGCTAAAACATACGATGAACGGTTGCAGGAACTGGGTATGTCCAGTCTAACAAAGAGAAGGACATGATAGCAGTCTTCCAATATTTGAGAGGCTGCCACAAAGATGAGGGGGACCACCTATTCTCCAAAGCATCTGGGGCCAAGACGAGAAGTAATGGAAAGAAACTTATCAAAGAGAGATCCAACCTAGAACTAAACAATAAATTCCTGACAGAATTAGTGGAAGGACTTGCCTCCAGATGTCGTGGGTTCAAAAAGATTTTAAACAGCCATTTGTCCGGAATGGTATAGAGCTGAGGTGGGCAAATGTGGCCCTTTTACAACCTGTGGACTTCAACTTCCAGAATTCCTGAGACAGCCAAGCTGTCTCAGAAATTCTGGGAGTTGAAGTCCACAGGTTGTAAAAGGGCCACATTTGCTCACTCCTGGTATAGGGCCGTGATGGCAAACCTGTGGCATGCGTGCCACCTATGGCACGCAGAGCCTGCTCTGCGGGCATGCCAGCCATCGCCCCAGTCCAGCTCCACTGTGCATGCATGCGCACCTCCCGCCGGCCAGCTGGTCTTTGGGTCTCTGCCGTGCATTGCACGTGCGTGGGAAGCATTGCATTTTGAGGGTTTGCACCCCCTCCCCCCCGTTTTGGGCCTGAAAGGCCTCCTGTACCAACCTGGAAGCCAAAACGGGGCACAGGGACGGGGCGCATGCATGGGGGGGCCGGGGCCGCTCGCAGTGCATTTGCCAAGCCAAAGTGTGCACTTTGGACACTTAGCACCAAAAAGGTTAACCACCACTGGTATATTCCTGCTTGAGCAGTGGTGACCTCCAAGGTCCCTTCCAACTCTGTTATTCTGTATGTAACATTGTTGGATGAGATCTAGTATAACCCGAGGAGGAACAAAATGCTATCACAGAAGCTTCTTTGGAAATGAATCCAAACACTCAAAAAAACCAAAAAGGAACAGCACACAAATTGTTCTGCCCCAGCTACGAACCTCAAAGAACGCAGCACACACAAACTCCATACAAAGCTGATTTTACTCAAATAATTTAGTCTTTATCAACCAAAGGCTGTTAATAAACTGTCTTAACAGCCTACCAGAATTCTAAGATAAGGTAATCACAGTCTTACTAGAGTTGGCAGAAAGCCCAGAAACAATTTTGCAGAGAATCCAGACGCAAAGGAGATTGAACTAAAGTTGTTCCCTACAGCTTGCTGCAAGCGGCGTTCCTCCTTAAATAGGCTAAGGGAGTGGCCAATTAACCCCAAGCTTTACTCTCGAGGAGACCTCCTCCTGCCTTTTGGCAGCTCTGCGCACCCGTGCATCGAGAAGAGGCTCCTCCTCTTCGTCCTCTTCACTTAAAGGAGCTTCTGGAGGTTCTGAAGGCCCTGACTGAATCTCTGCCTCTGGCATCACATCTTCTCCAGCCTCCTCATTGTCTAACTCGAGCGCCAGCTGCACAGGCTGCTGGCGCAGCACCACACCAGTCTCCTCGTTGTCGGAATCAGTTACAATCTGCATAGGCCGCTGACAGGCCACAACACAAATTGAGTTCCTGCAAAATCATAATCCTAGGTGTAATCATCATGAAATAGAGTGATAAAGGTGCAAGTCTTGGCTGTCCAACCAGTACAGTACTGAAACGGAAAAAATTAACTTTCAACCATAATTGGGATCATAAATCTGGTCATAAGTCAAGGGCCTGGAAGTAGTTTTCCAGCTTTTTTTTTTTTTTTACATTAAGTGTCCATTAAGTGAATGCTGATGTCCTTAAGTAAACTCAGCAGTTATTAAATGAACCCATTCATCTGAATGACTGTTTTTTTGTTTTGTTTTTTTTAAAAATTGAAAACCGGTTAAAAAAAAAAAAGCTGGAACCCTGCAAAAAACATTGCCTGTCATGTGAGACCATGATACGCCATGATGGATCATACAGATGAGTCACGTGACTATGGCAGGGCAGGACAACATTTACCAAGGTTAGAATGTTTTATTGCAATGTTTCTCAACCTTGGTAGCTTGAAGATGGGTGGACTTCAACTCCCAGAATCCCCCAGCCAACGCTGCTGGCTGGGGGATTCTGGGAATTGAAGTCCACCCATCTTCAAGCTACCAAGGTTGAGAAACACTGCTTTATAGGCTGCCATGCCTTCAAAAGATCATAAAATGTCCAGTCGTAAATGGAGGACTACCTGTTTTGAAACCAAAGAAGTTCTTCTCTTAATCTGTTTTCAATGTGGTCAGATGTTGAACTGAAAATTAAAATCGAGCTGTTGATGCTCCTGCCTTCTTTTCAGTTCCATTGGAGAGATGAGGAACTGGACCGCACTTTTGACTTCATATTGAACATCATCAAGGCTGTGCGTTTTCTCCGGGCGGACTACAACCTTACCAAAACCAAAGCTGACTGTGAGTTTTTCACCGAAGGCTTTTCGCGAGTGAATGAGAGGCTTTGAATCCGGGTTCTGTCTTTGGCTTGAAATTCTGGAATCGGCAGGCCTACCAAATCTGGAGCGCCTTAGTTTTGGAGAAAGTTGCCTGCCTGAACAATTAAAATGGGTTAGCGAACCAGGCCGACTTTTGAAAGTCACTTAGCTTGGAGACTCATTGGAAGAGGTGGAAGATCTTTAATAGCCATGGTGGCGCAGTGGTTAGAGTGCAGTACTGCAGGCTACTCCTGCTGACTGCCGGCTGCCTGCAATTTGGTAGATCGAATCTCACCAGGCTCAAGGTTGACTCAGCCTTCCATCCTTCCGAGGTGGGTAAAATGAGGACCCAGATTGTTGGGGGCAATAGGCTGACTCTGTATACCACTTAGAGGGGGCTGTAAAGCATTATGAAGCTACTGTGTGTGTGTGTGTGTGTGTGTGTGTGTGTGTGTGTGTGTACACACACATACATACACCCTGTTCCAGGCGTGAAATCTTACCTTCCTTACCAGTTTGGAAGCACACACGGTGCACAGATGTTCTGTGCATGCGCAAAACCACCTGCGCACAAGCAGAAAATAAAAAACACATTACTTTAACCAGGAAGTAATGACACCCGAGCGGGTGGGCGGAGCTTTGCCATTGCTACTGGATCGCCGAACCAATGGCCAAGATTGCTACTGGACTGGGCGATCCAGTCCGATCTGGAAGCATTTCACCCCTGCCCTGTTCCTACCCCCCCAAAATAAGACCTATCCTGAAAATAAGCCCTAGCACGTTTTCCGTATGCTTAATATAAGCCCTACCCCCCAAAATAAGCCCTCACTCAAGAGCCTGCGCATCTGTTCGCTCGCCTGTCCATTTAGTTTGGTTGCTCGTGGTGGCGTGGCCATGAGTTGAGGCAGGGTGGTGGTGGAGCCGCCCTATGCACCCTGCAGTGGCTTACCTCAGGGCCCTCACAGCCAGATCATCCATATCCCTCAGGGCCCTCACAGCCAGGTCATCCACATCCCAACATCTGCCTCGCAGCTCCAGCAGCCATGTGCAGCAGGAGCCCACGTGGCCGCCAGCCCACTTCTTCTGCTTGCTCGTGGCCACAACAGAGCAGGAAGCCAAGGGGTGCATTGGTGCTGCAGCCACGAGGCGAGGCAGATGTCAGGGCGGGGATGCCTTTGTTGCGAGTTCCCTGAATAAGCTGGTGCAGGGCACAAAGGGCAGCTCCGCTCCCTGCCTCACGGCAGCAGCACTAATACACCACGTGGTCTCCTGCCCCCCCCCCTCCCCCAAGCAAGCAGAAGGCCTCCCGTACATGGGGGAAAAAATAAGACACTCCCCAAAAATAAGTCCTAGTACTTATTTTGGGGCACAAAAGAAAATAAGACTTATCTTATCTGGTCTTATTTTGGGGGAAACACAGTTAAGTCTTAAGTGTTATTGCTTATATCCTTGCAGCTATAAATCTTTTCCCCAGTATTGGTCTTGGTAGTGGGAAATAATGATGCTTTTAGTGAGTTCATAGATTGAGATGGACGGGTAGTTTGCAACATCTCAGTTCAGTGTCTGGAGCCACCAGTATTTCTCTCCTTGCAAGAAACATGCTGCACAGAATTGCCAGTTTTCCACGGCACGATTTGGGTGATCTCTCAAAATGCTAAAGTAGTGTTAAACTTCTGCTAGCTTAATACCTTTTGCGTAAAGAGCTAGCAGCCAATGTGTAGTTGCAGACAACTACAGTCCGAAGACAAACACTGGACCCCAAAGCAATAGAGAGAAGGATTCATTTCTCCACATTTGCCCCTTTGACGCTGTGTTCTGTTGAATTATTCCATGAATTGACACATCTAAAGAGAAAGACACCTGAAAGGTAGAAGTTTCTGATTTGGGGCCTTGCATTCTTCTTCTTTTTGAGGGAATGGGTCAGTTCCCCATTAGGGAGGATAGCTATTTCATACCAGAGCTTTTTCGAATGGTTGGGAGAATTTAAAAGGTCTACTTGGAGAAAGCCAGTAGCAGTTTCTTCTACTTTTCTTTGAGCCGTCAGCTTGAGTTTCTTCTCTATTTCTCAAACTTCCTTTTTCCCACTCTCTTTATAGCCTTTAAGTCATCAAGCACTGAGTCCAAAAATGCAATTTTTAGACTCAGTGCTTGATGACTTAAAGGCTATAAAGAGGATTCCCATCCTAAACAAACTGCCTGGCCTTGATCTTAAAGTCATGACTAGACAAGGAAATTAACTCCCTAAGAAGGCTAAGATAACTTCTATTGAGATTGGCTGTCATAGTAGAAGCTTGCAAATCTGAACCCCTTCTTTATACTTCTGTGAATTAGGAAGGTATCCGACTGAGCTGTTTCCAAATTCTATCTATCAGTTCTGAATTTAAAAAATGCTTCAGCCCCTTTGTCTATGCCAGGGGTGTCCAATTTTGGCAATGTTTAGATTTGTGGACATGAACTCCCACAATTCTAGGAGCTATGCTGTCTTGGGAATTCTGGGAATTGAAGTCCCTAGGTCTTACATTGCCAAAGATGGTCAGCCCTGATCTAGGCCATAACTTCTGCATATTTCTTTCAAGAGCTTCCTTGCTCTCTACAATGAAGCTGTAGGGGAAAATATAAAGGAAAACAGGACAATGGGCCACACGTTCCTCTCAGCTTCCCTGACGCTCCTGTTCTGACCTAGGCTTCCCAAGAGCATGAAGCAAACTCCTTTTATTTAGGTTAAAGGGAATTCCTCTCCAGCAAAGTCGCGGCAAACAGTCTTTCATGAGATTTCACAACATCTTCCAAATGCCACGCTGTAGCAATTACTTGGCAAGGAGTCAGGAACAGATCTTCACCCTAATGAATTGAATAATTGCCTCCTGCAAACTCCTCTCCCCTTTCGCTCCTCTTTATTCCCTATGGGAAGGGCCATTCACCATCCACTTGTGCCTTTACTCCCGAGTCAGCCCTTGTTCCTTAGTTGTTCTCTTCTCCTGGCAGCTCTGCACATGCACACATCGGGAACAGACTCCAGCTGTTCTTCTGCCCCACTGATATCCGACTCCGAAGGCAGCTGAAAACTGTCAGACGGCCCTGGCCCCGTCTCTGCCTCCGATGCAGAGCACTCGTCAGAGCCTTCCCCAGACTCCAGGACTGGCCCATGTTCCTCCCCAACCTCCTCACTATCTGAGTCTGCCACCAGCTCCGCTGGCGGGCTACAACAGCTCCTTTCCTCTTCATCTGTTCCCAGGTTACCTACAGTGCTTGGATCTTCAGACAACAGAGACCGTGACTCGTTGCTCCGAATATATCTGCATTCTTTCCTCCTCCAAGCAAGTCTTGGTACTAGAACCTGGAAAGGTTCCTCCTCCTGGCTGCGCTGTAGCTATAGCCTCTGACAAATGCATTGTCCATCTTCTGCTAAAGGTACTGAAAAATAAGCAGGGGGCCCAAAATGTTGACCGAAAGTGGAGAACCAGTGGTGTCCTTAGTGTTGGGGTGCAGGTTTCTTTTTTTCCAAAGGAGAGACAGGGAATTCTGAACATGGGTAGCTTGCCAGTGTCAACTCATAGTGCTACTCATGAGATAGCACTCTAGCATTGCTGACTGTCTAAATTCCTTGGCAGGGCTTAATTGATGCGGAGAAGGAAATAACGAAGCTGACAGGGAAAAAAGCGGAGCTGCAAAAACAAATCCTACTGTTACGCCAGCGTATGGGGAGTCAAGATTATGCTCTGAAGGTACCAGCCAAAGTCCAAGAATTGGATGCAGCTAAGGTAACTCATACAGGATTGACATTTGGGGGCTTGCTCTGTCATAAATCAGGTTTGGGGATGATGCTTGATCCGTTGCATCACTTGTGGGTGCCAAGAGACCAAATGTCTCAAAAGGTAGTTTCTTTTTTTTTTGTTTCTGTTTTCAACTTTCTGAAAACTCCATAATCATAAGACACTGAGAGATTTTAGCCATTTGGGGACACAGCATTCAGGACTTGGTGCCAGAAAAGTTGCTGGTTCCTTCAGAAGATCCTGAGTCAGGGGTGGACAATTTTGGTGGTCAATGATGACTTTTAACATTGTGGTCCTTGCTTTCTTAGAATGTGGTGGGAAGGAGTTTAGAAGTCTATGGAGATTCTCAGTCATCCAGGTCATGGTTGTCCCTAAGGTATTTTTTCAAAAGGCAACTGGACTTGAAGACACTTTGCTTCTCATCCAGAAAGCTTCTTCAGAACTGAAGCACGTGAGAAGCAAAACTACTTCAGAACTGAAGAAGCTTCTTGAATGAGAAGCAAAACATCCTCAAGGAGGTGGGGGGGGAGTAAGTCCAGTTACCTTTTGAAAAAATCACCTTTGGGACAAGCAGTTTAGAAAAAAAAAATTGAGTTTTACTTGCCTTTTAACCCGAGAGGTTTATTTTAGATGGTTTTACTTTGTACATGCTTTTCATCATCTAAAAAGGCAGGAAACCACACTGTTGAAATGACAGACCACAGAAAAGAGGCTTGAGGGCCATAAATTGCCCATTCTGCATATTTCTTGAGGGTAATTACAAAAAAGACCCTTCGGAATATGAATAGGAAGCGTGATGCAGATGCATTATTAGTATTATTATTAGCTTTATTCATTAAATATGAAACTCAGTCAACTGAACATTCAAAAATGCATCACAAATACCATTGACTGGTACTAAGGGTTGATACGGGTTGTTGCCAGCGTCCTAGGTCTCAACCAAGTACCTTCTTAAGATGTATGATGTTCCAAATAGTGCAGTTTTTTGCAGCTCCACTGGTGTTATTGCAGGAAGCTGCAATTTGCTGATGTATGTTATAAAATTCTTGGACATGGTACCAAGTGCCCTGATGACAATGGGTACCACTGTTACATGTTTCATCCATAGCCGTGTAGTTTCGATGGCCAGGTCGCGATATTTCATGATTTTTTCGTTCTTTTTCTTCGACTCTGGCATCTTCTGGTACCGCGATGTCAATAAATTGTATGTTTCGGTTTTCGACAACTGTGATACCTGGCGTGTTGTGTTCCAAGTGATGATCTTAAGAAGGTACTTGGTTCATACCTAGGATGCTGGCAGCAACCCGTAACAACCATTAGCACCAGTCAATGGTATTTGTG
Source organism: Ptyas mucosa (assembly GCA_012654045.1). Classification (NCBI taxonomy): domain Eukaryota; kingdom Metazoa; phylum Chordata; class Lepidosauria; order Squamata; family Colubridae; genus Ptyas; species Ptyas mucosa. Next base: position 1,571,406 of record WNWU01000158.1, read on the forward strand.
ATGCATTTTTGAATGTTTAATAATAATAATAATCATTCATCACACACTCAGCCAGATGTTCGACTGGATTTGGCATTTTTATGCACCTATTGAGTCTTTTCCAAAGACCTGGGATAGGCGGATGTTGATGCTTACTGGTGTTAAGAGGTATCGTCTCAGGATCTAAGCTGTTCCGAGTAAAGCTGCCTTTTGCAATTGACTGATGGTTATTATTATTTATTTATTATTTTATTTTATTTTATTTTATTTTTTTATTGATTTAGATTTAGATTTAGATTTAGATTAGATTTAGATTTAGATTTAGATTTAGATTTAGATTTAGATTTAGATTTAGATTTAGATTTAGATTTAGATTTAGATTTAGATTTAGATTTAGATTTAGATTTAGATTTAGATTTAGATTTAGATTCCGCCCTTCTCCCCAGGGGGACTCAGGGCGGTGAACAGCCAAAAGTAAAAAACATACATACAAAATTTAAAAGCCAAATAAAATCAAATTAAACAATGGCCCCGACTATTTAAAATCCCAATTATAAAATATTAAAACCCCAAATATTAAAATATTTAAATTTTTAAATTATTTTTACAAAAGAAGGGAAAAAATTAGGCCAGGCCCACCTGGTGGAACAGAAAAGTTTTTAGCTCACGGCGGAAGGCGTGAAGATCCGGGATCCTCTGTATCTCTGGGGGGAGCTCGTTCCAGATAGTGGGTGCCCCCACAGAGAAGGCTTTCTTTGCTGCCTATCTGGCCATGGGGCTATTCGAGGCAGCTCACAGCCATTAAAAAGAAAAATGAAGGAATAAAAAAGAAGTTTAAACAAAATGAAAGTAAAATAAAAGAACAATAAATTAAGTAAGGAAAAAGAAGGAAAGAAAATACATTGATATGACTAGTGAAATAGGTGGGGTGGAGTCTGCTGTCAATCTAATAGCCACCTCCAGAGTTGAACTCTCCCATTGAGATTCCCCAAGTTCCAGAGCCAGATGTTAAGGCTCATAAGAAAGGATAGGGCATATCGACAACTTTATCAACACATCTGTCTTGGGCATTTTTTTCCCCCCAGTTGAAACAAAGTGAGACAGAACTGCAGAAGGCAGACGAAGCTGTTCAGAATTTCAAGAAGATGATCTGAAATCGAAAGATGCACGAAGTCATTCCGATGGGGTCTGTTCTACGTTTGAGGACCTGTTTCTGTTCAGCTGTTCTTAGTTCGTTATATTTTCTGTGAAGACATTAAACTATTTTGCTCAGTTAGAAGACTTGAATTATCCTTGGTGTTTGCAAAAAAAAAAAGGAGACCAAGTAGCCTCCAGCAAAGATTGTCCCTTAATTCCTGCTCTCAAGGTGCAGAATTTAATAAAGTCGTGGAGCCATAGAATTGGGAAGCTGGAAGAGGCTATAAAGATCATCTAGGCTGCCCGACAAAAAGTCCATCCAGCTTAAACCTGCCAAGGTTAAAAATCTCTGTCTTTGTCTGACCTGAACTCCTAACTTCTCCCAATCTAGACTTAGACCAGTGGTGAGAAAAGGATGGAATTCCATCTGGAAAATCTCAGATGTCCTTTAGACTTCACAGATGCCTTGTGATTGTTTGTTTGTTTGATTGATTGATTACAGGTAGTCCTTGATTTAGATTCAATTAATGATTGCAGTGATTTCCTTAACTGCAGCAAAAAAAAACACGGTGGTAAAATGGGACACAATTCACTTAACAACTGCCTTACTTAACAACAGAAATATTGGGCTCCACTGTGGTCATAAGTCAAGGAATGTGCCGTTTTTTTACTTCTAGCAACCGCAAAGATAGATGTGTGAAAAATATTGTTAATGAAAGGGCAAAAATTGGGAGATTTCAGACTTATTTCAATATTTCCACTTCTTCACTGCAATACCGTTCCGGTTCAGAGTTAGTGTAGAACTAAGGTCACAAAAATGATTTAGAACCAGTGTGCATTAGATAACTACTGTTCTCTTCAGATCACACTCACTTTAACACTTGTCTTAACAGTGTATGGCCAAATAGGCTATACTCGTGATGGCAAACCTATGGCATGCGTGCCACAGGTGGCACACGGAGCTATATCAGTGGACACACGGGCATTGCCCTAGCTAACCTCCAGCGCACATGTGCACACAGGCCAGCTGATTTTCAGGCCTTCCGGGCCCACCGGAAGTCAGGAAACAGGCTGTTTCCAGCCACCAGGGGGTGGGGAAGGCCCATTTTTCGCTCTCCCCAGGCTCCAGAGGCTTTCTAGGAGCCTGGTGAGGGTGAAAACGGCCTCCCCCCCCCCATAGGCCCTCCGGAGGCCGGAAACTGCCCATTTCCTGACTTCTGGAAGTTGGAAAACGGGCCATTTCTGGCCTAGGGGGGGGGGGAGGCCATTTTTGCCCTCCCCAGGCTCCTAGAAAGCCTCTGGAGCCTGGGGAGGCCGAAAAATGGGCCTACCGGGCCCACTGTGCCATTGTGTGCCAAAAGCAGGGGGAACATGGGTGGGGTGGGGTTCATTGAATTATGGGTATGGGCACACACACACGTGACACCCCCCCCCCCTTTTGGCACGTGATGGCAAAAAGGTTAGCCATCACTGGGCTATACGTTTAGTACTTTATCTGTTTCTAAGCCTCCTTCAAAAAGACTTTATCTGACTCCATGCCTTTCCTACTTTAAGCATAATTCTCAGGGTTGTTGGTAGCTATCTAAGGCCAAAAGCAATTATTTCTAAGCACAATTCTAAAGGAGTTCTGTTTAGCAAGATTTATGGAGAAGAAAAGGATAGAGGCACAACAATTTCAGCCACTGAACTATTTCTCATTTAGGACCAATAGATGCCCAGATATTTATAGCAGAGGTTTCGAATGTCATTTTAAAAGCTCTCCTATAACCCAGCTCTTTTCACTGTTAATGGAGAAGCTGGTAGCTGGTGGTTTACATTTAGTTATTATGAATGCTTTTATGCTGCTTCACTCTCATTTGAACCCTAACCAGCCCTATTTATTTTATTATGAATGTTGAATTACATCACACAGTCTCTTGAAGCTCTTATTAGTATGGAAACCAGCCTTTACAATAATGGATCTGCTGATCCATTTGCAGCCAATGAATGAAAATATTTCCAACTCTCAGCGCTTTAATAATAGCAACAGCAGAGCAATTCTTATCAATTTTAAATCACATTGCTGAAATGTTTCAATGCACCGGGTAACCAAAAATGTGTTTTGAAATGGCAGAGGGCTTCTTGGTCTGGTATTTGGTAGAAATCCCTATGATGAGGATACTTACCTTTGTGGGGTATGGTTTTGAGGAAGCAGATTATCTCTATTATATCAATATTATTATCTCAGGTTTTGAATAAAAATAAGTTTGAAGTTGAGGGCTCCAAGCTGAGCCTCTCTAATAAACATGTCAAGTCTATTGTTATGCCAGTTCATGTTCATTGCTCTGGAACATGGAATAAGGACATCTAATTCATAATAGCAAAAGAAAAGAGAAAGGAATACATATACATATATAATTTTTAAAAAAATTTTTATTTATATTTATATGCCGCTCTTCTCCGGAGACTCAGGGTGGCTTACAATGCGTTAAGCAATAGCCTTCATACTTTGTATATTTATACAAAGTCAGCTTATTGCCCCCACAAACCGGGTCCTCATTTTACCCACCTTAGAAAGATGGAAGGCTGAGTCAACCTTGAGCCTGGTGAGATTAGAACTCGCAGCAATTGCAGGCAGCTGGATGTTAAATGCTGCCTTAATAGGAGGCATTAGCCTGCTACGCCACTCAAGCTCCTATTTTACATTTTCTAATGTAAAATAAGTTTTACATTAGAGCAGAGGTCTCCAAACTTGGCCACTCCCAGAATTGCTGGCTATGCTGTGCTATAATATGCAGAAGGAACTTTTCAAGCATGGTTCTTGAAACCTGATGCCAACCTAGGTATTAAAAAAAGCTTAATATTTCTATCTTCGTTCCCAAAGTAGCCAGAATTTCTAGGTTACATCATAATTCCACTAAACCAGAGGTGGGGAAACTACAGCCCCTTCATGACTTGTGGACTTCAACTCCCAGAATTCCTGAGCCAGGCATGCCTGGCTCAGGAATTCTGGGAGTTGAAGTCCACAAGCCATAAAGGGGCCGTAGTTTCCCCACCTCTGCACTAAACATTATTATTTGAGTAGCTGCAAAGGGTTGGATCCTAAATTTTCCCGCCTTCCAGATGCTCTGCCTGTGTTCAAAACAGAGATTCTTATTTCCAGCCTAATCTGCTCCCACCCAAGCCTATTTCCCTGGAGTGATCTTTCCTCATGACTCAGTTCTGTCTCCAGAGCCAAGATTCCACTTAGTTTATTGTTCTGTATTATGGAAGGCTCTTTTCCCCCGCTAGGCCAAGTTTTCTCTCCTGTGGATTAGTCACACTGCAGATGAACAAACAAAAGGCTGTCTGGACTAAGGCATTTTACTCTCTTTGCACTTTCCCAGACCGAATTCCCCCCCCCTGCCCCCGCCGCCCTTTAATGGCTCATCCATTCCTTCCTCGAGGTCATATGTCCGTGGACCTGTTGAGGATCTGGCAGGTTCAGGAAACCCCCTTTGCAAAGCAGACAGTCTGGTGGAAAGCACTGCTCCAATGATGTGATCAAAGCTCCTAGCTTTTTTTTTTTTTTTGGAGGCACATTGATTATACAATGGCTGTTGCCATCTTGTTTGTTTTGACTGTATCCTGTGGATACCCATGCAAGAAGCTCAGGAAAATTTGGTCTAGCACAGTGATGGTTAACCTTTTTTGGTGCCGCGTGCCCAAAGTGCACGCACGTGCAAATGTACATGTGCGTGCCAAAGCCCCCAAAATGCAATGCGAGCGCCCCTCTGCGCATGTGCCCCCGCCCCCCGTGCATGTAACCCCCGCCCCCCCCCGCACCCTGTTTTGGCCCTGGAAAGCCTCTTGCACCAACCTGCACCCCCTATGCATACGCCCCCCCCATGTATGCATGCGTACGCCCCCCCCAGCACCCCAACCCCACGCATGCGTGGCAGAGACCCGAAGACCAGCTGGCTGGCGGGGAGGTGTGCGCCAGTGGTGAAATCTAAAATTTGTTACTACCAGTTCTGTGGGCGTGGCTTGGTGGGGAGGGTTAATGTGACTGGATGGGCGTGGCCTTTTTTTTTTTTACTTTTAAAACCATTTTTTCTACAACCTCTTCGGTGAAGAGGTTGTAAAAAAATGTTTCCAAAAGGCTCTGACGATCCCAGCCGAGTTGCCTGATCGGCAGAGGCTCTTTTTCTTTTAAATGCCTCTGACGATCAGGCAACTCAGCTTGGATCGTCAGAGGCATTTAAAAGAAAAAAAAAGGTTTTTTTTCTTTTAAAAAACTTTGATGATCCCAGATGAGTCGCACAATCATCACAGGCTTTTTTTTAAAAAAAGCATTTTTTCGGCCGAAGAGGTTGTAGAAAAAATGCTTTTAAAAGTAAAAAAAAAAATCTCTGATGATTGTGCGGCTCAGCTGGGCATGGGGGGGGGGGCAGGGATTTTTGCTACCAGTTCTCCGAACCACCCGCCTCCATTGCTACCGGATTGGGCGATCCAGTCGGAACCGGGAGCATTTCACCTCTGGCGCATATGCACAGTGGAGCTGGGCTGGAGCAATGGCTGCCCTGCCTGCAGAGAGGGCTCTGTGTGCTACCTGTGGCACACGTACCATAGGTTCGCCATCACAGGTCTAGCAGTTAAGATGTTGGCCTATGACTAGACCAGGAGGTCATGAGTTCTAGTCCCATTTTAGGCATGAAAAAACTGAGTGGGTGTCTGGGTCAATCTCTCTCTCTCTCTCTTCAACCCACCTTACAGGATTATTGTGTGGAAAATATTGTCCTAATATAAACAATACTAAAGGCAGGATAAAACAATAATACATCAATTCCCTCTTTCCATTTTTCCTCCCTTGGCTAAAAAGCATGAATCAGAAATGAATGTGTTGTCTGATAGGGCTTATCAAAGTTGCGATAAGGCACACCTGTGTGAACCAGGAAGGTCTGGAGGCAGATAAACTTTAAAAGCTCTGTAAAGACGTGTCTGTGGGTCACTCTCTCTCTCTCTCTTCTCTATTAGACACAGTCGCACCTTGTTTGCTGGGAAGGCACGGTGAAAATAAACCCCAATGTAATTTACAGAGGGACGTGTGTGTCTTGCGTTTGTGTGAAAACGCACGTGTTTTCTCCCCACACACACCCGCCCGCAAACTCCAGAAAGGGGGGGGGGGAAGGTCCAGGCGGGTGGTCGCACTCTTGGAAATAACTTTGGAAGAGGGGGAGGGGGAGGATTTTTGGATTAATAGGAAAATCCCGAAAGAGGTGCCTTGCTGCAAAAGGGTGGAAGGAATCTGCTCCAGACTCGGTGGGGTAAGCCCCCAAGGCTACGGGGAGCGGCAGCAGGTGCATTTATGGTGGATAGAGAAGCTCCGTCGGGACTCCTGCAGGTGTTGGACCCTGAGTGGCTTTGCTCCCGGGCCATTAAAACTGGGGGAAGGCTGGAGAGAGGGAGAGGGAAAGAGAGAGAGAGAGGGAGAGAGGGGGGAGGGGAAGGGGGAGAGAGGGAGAAAGGGAGAGGGGGAGAGAAATAGAGAAAGGGAGGCAGGGAGACGGAGAGGGGGAGAAAGGCAGGGAGAGAGGAAGGGAGGGGAGAGAAAGAAGGACGAGGG